>JAOTAX010133081.1:0-18143 GCA_025629825.1 Erythroxylum guanchezii | reverse complement strand
CCTTGCAAGAGCAATATTTTTCTGTAACAAGTCGTATACACTTTTCAAGTTTGAAAGTGCTACAGATAGCCTGAAGAAGCTAAGTGTAAAAGATTACTGACTGTAAAGAGACCTGAAGAGGCTCAGCGAAAAGAATAATTGTAAAAGTTTGAGAAGTTAGTGAAATCTCAGAAGGTTATCTGAGGACTGGACGTAGCTCACAGTTTGGGGTGAACTAGTATAAAAACTGCGGTGTCAAGATCTCTCAACTTTCTCTATTTCATCACCGTGATGTTTTGATACTTCTGGAAAGCAAGTTTTTATAAAAACGTTTACAAACAAGATCTTAAAAAGGAATTAACGAAAAAATAACACAATTCAAAGGCCCCCCCCCCTTTCTTGTGTTTGTATATTGTTATACTGACGTGTGATTCACTTCATAGATGTATGTATGAAAGTGTGTATGCGCGAAAAATTGCTAAGTGCGAAAAGTCAAAGTATGACAGTATGCTTGTATATGTTTCGAAATGTATGCTTATGCAAAGGAAAATTGAAATCTAAATGTATGCTTATGCAAAGGAAAATTGAAATCTATACTATGGACAAATGTGAAAATCAGACTATCCAAGATGCAATGCAAAAGCAAAGATTCCTATTATCAAACGACAAAAAGAAGTGACTATGGCTAACCTATGAAAAACCAATTTCTTGGTTCCCCTGCAACAACGTCATTTTGATCGGCTCTTCATCTCGATCTAAAGATCAATCCCTTAGAAATCGAATCAAAAATAATTAATTCCAAGGATGGCAATATAGAGTGCAACCTCAGGTCGTCTCAATTAATTGGAACCGAACGAAAAAGGTTTAAGCTAGCCTAATTGTCAAAATCACAATTTAAGTTGATAAAAGGGAGGTTTTGGATCATTGATCAAAATTGAGGTAATTAAACTAAAAATTAAAGAAGAATGTGTAGAAAGTATATTTTTGGATTTTGGGAGTTTAATTCGGGAAGTTTTTAAAGGATAGGTAACAGGTCGGGTCGGTACAGTGAGTGAACTTTCCAATTGGAGTCTGGATATCCGTCTGCACGCCGCGACGAAATGATTAGTTGATGTTGCGGCGTGCTCTTCTTGGCTCGCTTGCCGCGGCGGGATAATTAACAGACGCCGCGGTGTGTTGTCGTGTGATGATGCGCCGCGGCGAGAAGATTGGTATACACCGCAACATGTCTTCTTCTGGGTGCGTCGCGACATGCGTGAAGGGGCTCACATCCTGTTGACTTTCTGATCCTTTTGACTCCCTTTTCTCCTACAATATAAAATAGCAATTTGCAGTATCAATTGTCCTTAGAAAAATTATAATGCAATTAATGTCAATTTGCAACAATTTTACTAACAAATTGCATATAATATGAGGTCATTATAAGGAACTAATTTAAGCACAAAATCACGAATTAAGAGCCAAAAAGTATATTAACAGCCATGAAAGTATAGCCAATTTATAAGATAAACTTGAGCTCAATCACCATGCTCCTAAAAGTTATTTTAAAATCATAATATCCTTTTTTAAGATTTCGTTAGTTTTTTAATGATCTAAATAATAATTTCTAACCAATTCAATAGAGAATTTGAAATGTTAAACATCTATTATATTCTCATCCAAATTGAGGAAGAGAAATTGTATTAAAAGAATAAGTGATTAATTATCCTAGGCTTCTACTTGTAGAGAGAATAATATTTGCGTAAATTGATAATGCCTCTCACTCTATCTATTATGGTTATTTTCATTTTAATAGCATGGCAAAAAAATGAATGAGGCTTTTAGAAGTGCCTGCATTAGTTAAAGGGCTTATGATGCACTACTTATCAAACCATAATGAAATGAAAACTCCATCATCTACTTTAAATTTGAATTCCATTCTTACCAGTTATATTAACTTAAAGATATAGAGCATGAACCATGAAATATATGTTTTCAACCTCACAATGCAAAAGTTCTTTTTTTTTTTTATGTAATATGCATGAATCCATTTCATTTATAAAGCTTCTTTATTTGTTAGGACTATTTAAAACATCTTTATCGTTAGAACCTTGTTTATGGTCCTAGTGGGAATAATCCTAAATCTCCCTTCGTCTCTAGACATGCAAAATTAATTCCATTTCATTTTGAATAATGCTTTCTTATCGAGGTCTCCTAAATATAAAAACTACATCATTATCTTCTCCATTGTTTTGATCAAGCTTTTAGGAAGCACCATATATGAGGACTAATATATATTTAAGCTAGTAAGAGTTTAATTGATAAGCTAGATTCTAATTATAAAGGAGAGACTTTTATTGCACCGATAATTAATTCTTCTTTATATCTTTCAGTTAAAGGTAGGATATCCTTATATATTGGTCTTTTAGAGCTCTTAATAAAATGAGAATGTGATTCTTATCTTTATTGATGACAAGCCCTGAAAGCTCCTTAAAAATGTGAATAGATGTCATTAGAATTGTCACTAAGGTAAGATCAACTCCTAATACGGGAAGTAAATCAACAATAAAATATATTATAAGAGACTAATTTGATGCATTTCTCTATATAACCATGAATCTTGCTAGAAAACCAATGTATCAAGGTATGCAATATGAAGTTCCAATTAATGGAATTAATAACTTTGTAAAAGCTAATTTTAATTACAGTCCTCTTAAATGAGTGATTTTTATTATAATTTTTGAAAACCTCTTGAGTTAGCAAGATATTGTCTCTAATTTAGATCTTTTCTCAAGTTTTGCTAGAAATATATATATGATAAACGAGACCCACTACGAATTGTTGGTCCCCAGATGACATATAAAAGAAAGGTGAATTGGGTGCATTCAATTTTTGCCTTATTTGAAAATTAATAAATGAATTTTCTATTCCAATAAATCATTATGGCAATTTTCAAGCCTAAGTTATTTCAAGGATAAAAATACATTATTTCAAAAAAAAAATGACTTAAAACCATTTTCAAAATTTTTATTAAAAAAATTCTAAAGATTAAGGGGTTTTCTTTAAATATCAAAATAAATTCCCTTAAGATTATAAAAGAGTTTATGCATTATCAAGTATATGCAAATGATCAATTAATGATTTGAGTCCCTAATTTGTTGAAATGACTAAGATAAGGTTATAGGAAGGATTACAATGACTTCTTTAATCTTGATATTCTTAATTCCTCCATATTATTTGTTCTTTAGTTGAATTTCTTTGAAGCTTTCTTAAGTTACATATGTGCGGCATAATTAATTTATTTGGTTCCTTCCTGACTTTACCCTTCCATTAAATTTGATATTTCTTACTAATATTGCCAAGGATGAAATATCAATAGTAATATGTTTAGTTATGATCATAAATATGGGTTAAAACCTCACTTGTTCTATTAGAATTCTTGGTTGATATTTTTTCATTAGCTACTTTCCTTTGTTATCCTCTTCCCTTTATGCTCCTTATAAGCATCTTATCTATCACCTTGTCCCTTTATTTCATTTTTCAACTCCTTCCCATTGCTTAAGGTGATTGCCTTTGTATGTTCCTTAGAATTTAGTAATGTATCGCTAGGAATTATCCCTTAAAGTCTTTCAACAACAAAATTTTTTAGTTGATTAATTTCAGTTTTAAGGTTTTAAATTGAAGCCTCCAAATTATGGAATGATTAATTTGAGTTTTAAGCTTTTAAATTGAAGCCTCCAAATTATGGAATCAAGGTTGAAATATAATAAGGTTGTTTGGTTACTCCTAAGTTATCTAATTACTATAGGAGAAATGTAGGTGATTCCTTCTCTTGGATTGTAGATGTTACTATATGGGTTATTTTTTCTTTAGAAAATCTCTTTATAGTCAACTGACTCTATTTGTTCAGCTATAAGGCTTCCACTTTAACAATCATTTCTTGATATTTTCCCCAATATAGCTCACTACCCATCATTTGAACTGGTTTTCTGGTGTACTCAAGTTATCAACATTTCTTTTCGAGGACTCTACTTAAGCTTTTAATAAGGTCATTACATTCACACTTGGTATATTTTCTAAATTATGAGTTATTATTGTTCCTGATTGCCAATTATAATTGTTTGTGGGCATATCTTTAATAAGATCAATAGAAGCCTCTAAAGTTCTATCATCTAATGCAAAAATCATCTTCTTCATTGAATAGATTAGACCATTTTAGAATGTTTGAACCTGCGTTTATGTTGTTTGGTCATGACATAGAAACTTCCTCATTATATCATTATATCTTCTCCCACATCTAATATAATATTTTATTGCTAAATTATAGGTAGGTAGAGATGACGTGCCTCAATTTTGTTTTCTTTTCTAGTTAAAAATATTTGGCTAAGAATTTTCGCGCTAGGTTGTCTTAGGTTGTAATTGAGGTTACAGGTAATGCCCTCAATTATTACTTAGCTCAATCCCTTAATAGAAGTAGAAAAAAAAAAACTTAGCCTTATTGCATCTTTGATAGCTCCAATGATCTTAAAAGATGTCACAAATCTTTAAAAATTTGCAAATATGTGCATTTGATCTTCATTTGTTAATCCATTAAATTGAACATATTGTTGTGGCATTTGAATCATATTAGGCTTCACCTCAAAGTATTTTTTGTTAATTTTTAGTCTTATAATACTATATTGCATCCCCTATTAGAGGTGACTTTGCATATTATAGCATGATCATATGTTGTTATTCCAGTATATAAGTTGCATGTCTTAGTCTTCTTGCTTAGTATGTTCTCTTTTTATCTAAGAAAATATTCTTTCAAAGCTCTAGTTCTTCTTCAAAGAGAATAGAGTCTCTACTCTTTATCATACACTAAATTCACACTTGAAATCAAAGAAAACCAAGAACACAAAGTGAAAGAATACCTAAAATAGTTCCTAATATCTCCATTCACATTTCTTTTGTTCAATTTTATCACCTTTAGCCTCTTAAGAGTGCTATTAAAGTCCCTAAAAATAATCCATAAGCTTTAAATCGAGGAAAACAAAGAAATCGGGTCCTTATAGAAGTTGTTTCTTTAGAATTAGTGAAACATTATAGACTAATGGATTTTAATTTTACCAAAGTCATACATTATTATAATTCTACAATTTTAATGAGCTTGATGGTTAGAGATAAGGTTCCATTGTTTACCAAATATCCAAATTCAATTGTTGAGCTTAATAGCTTTTAATCTTATCTCCAAGAGTCCTACCATGTTGGGGTAATTCATACTTTTAACATTCCACACAATAATTATGGAGAAGAATCTAGGCCTTGGGAATAGGAATCTTAATATATGCTCTTTGATACCATTCTTCCCACCATCAGTATAGGTTCTACATTAAGACTATTAAGATCTAAGCTCACTTTATTATCCCTCTATTTAGGAACAAATAAGTTTTGTTTATTTTCTTTTATTAGTATTCTCTAGAATATCCTAATGTTTGCATTCCTCATTTGTAGGATTAAATAGTCGATTCATCACCACCTTTTATACGAAGCTCTTTTGAATGATCTTCAATCACACTTATGTTTCCTTTAAGTTATGTTTATTAACCTAAAGTGTCTCTGAGGTCTCCCTTTTTTTTTCTTTTCCTTTTTGGAATTCTTCTTCTAAAGATCAACATAAATAATTACAAATCTACCTATTGGCTTCTATACTTGCTTATCCTTTCCCTTCACTATCTCCTTAGAAGTAGGAGGCTTCCATTGATATGATAATTTTATTTTCGATTCCATCAACACTCCATCTTTAGTAAGCCTCTTTATATTGAGTGAATATGGTGGTTTCCTCTTAATCCCCACCTCTAAAATGGATCCTAATATATCCAATCGTTCTAACTCCTATTGTATTTGCACCCAAACACCCATGTTTTCTCAAAGAGCTAACTAAGTGACTCAAACTAGTTATAAACCAATATTCAAAGGGGATGTTGTGGAAGTTCACCCATAAGGGAATTCTCTTCTTGTTGTTTATGTTTAAAAACATTCCTAGCTTCCACTTCTAGAGTAAGATTGGCTTCCCTTGGATATATTAAGGATCCATTTCCAATATTTTATTCATACTTGCTCAACGTGTGAACCTACCTCATTTGTTAAAAAAGTCTCAAGGCCAAGCTTGCCTTAGGTAGCTTCAGCTCATCTCCTAATTAAAAGGAAAGGAAGCCTTTTATTTATAAAATATCCCACCAATGTAATGTTCCACCTGAGGGCTCTAACTTTTAGAACATCCAAGCGGGTGAAACAATAAGGGAGTCTCCATTAACTTTGCTTGGCAAGAACCTAAGTTTCTCTTGAGGTGAATGATCCTCCATAACTTAGTTCTATGACTTCTTTAGATTTCCTACAGCTGGTATAGAAGTGTTTATCTGATCCTTAGTGTCAAATGGGCTTATTTCTCGAGGCTGCTAAGAAGCCATAAGAAAGGGTTATATAACACACTAGTTTAGAAGCTCTTTAGTGGAAGGAGAAGTGATTCGAGGTAGGTTATAGCTCTGGCTTTAGTTCAGAAGGGCTATCGGAAGCATGGTAACCTCTGGTGAGATTTGGGCCAATAAAAGGTGGCCTAACGGTCATGGATCCATGGCCTCTTACTTTTTCAAAATTGGAAAAAGGTAGTCTAGGACCCATGTGAGAAGAATATAGCTCTTGACTATTAGCCGATAGTGATAATAAGGAGGGTCACAAGAAAGGCACGGGGGAAAAAGCTAAAGAGGAAAGAGTATCGTCACTCGTTACATTATTCTTCACCTTAAATTTGTTCCTAGCTTCCATAATGTACATATTTGTTTTCATGTCTAAATTACCTCGTTTTAAACATTTTATCTTATATATGTTTTAGGTAATTAGAAGATGTTATTTAAGGGATGAGTTTGATCAAGAAATAAAGAGTTTGTGAAGAAAATCAAGGAGAAATTACAATCTTTGCTAGACATACGCATATTGCACCCATGTCCTTTTCAAAGTAAAGAAAAATCAAAGAAAGGTTAAACACACCTTGGCATATAACCATGTGCAAGTTCGTATTTTTCCTATATGCATATGTTGATAAGAGATCATATACCATGTCATTGAAGAAGTAGTAGGAAAAATGGCCTCTTGTCTTAGTCAAAAATCGAATTGGAGAAATAGTGCATAACATGATCTAGGATACGGACGTGTTAGAGATTGCATCTCTTTACGAAAAGAAACAACAAAAAGTAAGACCTAGAATACGAGCATTTCAAGCTTAGATTTCTCCCATATAAGAAATAGTGAGTTGTATGGCGTGGGACACGATCATGTCTGAGATCATTTTGCATCAAAAATTAATATTTAAATAAGAGGAAATACTAAAACAAAGAGAATTTTTCGTTCTTTTAATTTTGAAAGTTAAAGTTGGTCGCCAGAGAAGACAAAAATCATATAGATACACTTGATATCTGGTCTCAAAGAAGGGTATTGAAAATCATCGCACTGGAGTTAAAAACACATTAGAATATTAATTTATTTTAATTATATATTTAGTACTTCTTAGCCTTTAGCCTTATTAATTTATTTTTTTCAATTAAAAAATATTACAATCGTTCATGTTTTTACATTTCACTGAAAATTGAAAAAAGAACCAAAAAGTAAAATACATCGATTGCATAAAAACAATAATGTACGAGATAAAATTCAGACGAAATGCAAAATGAATATACTAACAAATCCCATGCCATGAACCATTATAGGACTTTTATAAACATACTTTACAGCAATGGAACAGGCAATAAGTTCCCCCACTGCCTATCAAGGATTCGGTTTTCTCCGCGTACACGGAAGAATCAAAATACCTACACAAGACAATCTGGGTGGGAACTGTTTTTTTCATTACATACGGAACAGTGAATGATGGCTGAGGTTGGAAAAAATGGGACATTCTGCAAAAAGGGCGATAGGATGATATGTCGTAAAGATTCAAAACAATGATAGTACCATGATGAGCAGTACCAGACTCGAGAGGAAGATGCATCCCGTAATTCTAGGCGGCCCCTTAGATTCTGGAGCTGGTCCAGTAGTATTAGATTTTGGAGCTGGTCCAGTAACTACTGGACCAGCTCCAGAGGGCAAAGGTGACTCGGCAACATCAGATACTCTCAGCGCCGGCTTTGGAGCCTCAGCAGGTGGCTTAGCAACACTTGGCAGTAGATCGAACAGACTGCCAGGCCCAACTGGGATCATGTAAGCAGGTGTATTGTTGCCCAAGTTCAAGCATCGATTTCCTGCAACTTATAGAAGCAACAACGTTCAGTCCATGGCAAGCAGAGACAAATGGGATTGATTTCCTACTCCTGTTCTTGTTCACTAACATCAAACCTCTGATAGTGACCACTTATGTTTATGATGAGTGATCGTTTCTGATTATCCAGTATCAAGATGGAAACTAATATGGTTATTTATTGAAGATAAATGATTGGAAAAAAACCAGGAATTCACTTATAAAATAGATTATGAGGTCAACTTACGTTTGTATCTGGCTGATGTAGAAGGAAAGTCTGTGATAACACCGTCAACGCCTGCTATTTTAACATGACTATTAATTTCCACGGTTGCATCCGAAAAGAAGTCCCATGGTTGTGATACAAACTCGTTGCTGAGGGTTTCTACATAAACTGGGAGCATAGCCGATTGCAGCCTTGGTACAACCTTAGTAACCCCAGTGAGGAACCCCTCATTGTCAGGAAAAATAGAGCTCTTGCTGACTACCACAGAAGTAGCAAATGTCTTGATCTCCTTAATGGCTGAGTCAAGCGCATCTCTAATGTCCTCCTCAACCTTGTATACGCGTTCATACTTGCTCTTCTCCTTGAATTTCATAAGAACAGAGCTGCTAGTGGATTGGATCATGACTCTTTTATCTGTCTGATTATCGTAACCTGCTCTGTTGATGGCAGCAAGCACTACGTCAATTATGGGCAACTGCAGATTCTCTATAAGATAAGCTGCATGCTGAAAATAACAGAAGAAATAATACAAATTCAGTCAAGATGGAAAACATTGTTATTCTGTTTCTGCACCATAAAAATAGGTAACAAAAGCTTTTGACCACTCTACATTTAGAATCTTGAACACCAAAACCCAAATAATCTCAGCGATGCAACCTATAACAAGGAACGTTTCTACCATATGTGACATCCAGAACCTCAAACCAACAAAATGACTCATTCAGTTGCATCAGTTGACCTTTTTTTTTCCCCCTGATTGTATGTACATGTTGATATTATGAGGAAACAATTATAAAAAGCTAGAGGAACCCCCTTACCATGTAATACATGCAACACAAAAAGATAGTACTAGAAGGATATCAAAATGTATGGAAATGTACACGTGTGTTTTTATATATGTGGAGGTAGATTGGTGGAGAGAGAGGATCAGACAAGATAATTCATAAAATTTCAAAAGAAACCTTGGACAATTTTCCTGTACTGGGGCTTCTCCCAAAAAAGATAAAAAGAGAGAGAAAGAAACTTTCGTGTACTGCGATATGAGTCAATAGAACAAACAGAAACAGCATGAGAGAAAGGATGGCATAGGAAAGACAACGAGCACTAAGAATGAGAATCAGAAGAGGTATGTTTCTCTTTTCTTTTGTCTTTTACTTTGTTGGGAAATGTTGGCAAACTAAAGTGGATTGCAAAGTGCAGGCAAGACTTTTATGCTGGTAATATAGGCAGCGTGAGTGTAACAGCATAACTAAAAGCAAAGATCTGTAAGGGGGTATAAACTCAACTACATCCAATACAGGATATTCATGATGTAAATAAGGTTAACATACTGATTATGACAGTATATTCTGGAAGAAGTAAAGGCCTCACCTCAATACTAATCAACACACCAGAAAGGGGGCTATTCTTTGCCAAGTCCAAAAATTCAGGGAGTGTGAGAAAATGTCCTTGATTTTTGAAGTTTGGATTCCGAAACAAGTAGTACTTTGAGTATGGGTTTGATATTGCAGCTGTAATACAGTAAGGAAAACGTGAACAAAAGGTTCTTAGACAGTGTAAGATAAATAATGGAAACCTAGTCATACATTTGCATAAAATTAACAAGCAGTTTAATTTTTTTAAATATACAAGCTTATCATCTCTAGCGCACTGAAACATTGCAAAGTCAAAAAGAAACCAACGTGCTTTACAGTCAAATACAAAGTTAAACCATATGATTCCCTACAGAGACCATACAGTTTACCATAGCTTGTTTTGTCCATTGATGATGTCAACCTTTGGTGTCTTGGTTTTTGTGTTTTGAAGACAATGTCTACTTGAGTTACCAATAGTTTTCCATTATTACCATAGACTTCTTTATGTGGCCTCATTCTGTTTTGGACTTTTGTTGAGAATTTATTGCATATTATCAATATATTGCATAGTGCCTCACTTTTTTGTGTGCTCTTTGGTAAATTTAGCAGACAAAATCTAGAGAAGTCGTAATACGAGGGGGGGGGGGGGGGGACAACAGAACATAAAAAAGCTTACGAGATAAACTCTGAATTTGATTCCATGTCAAGTTAAAGGAGAATATCCCACTTCCTGGTTGAATCTCTGGAATCGATGTGGAAAGGCTGCTATAATTTGTTCCAAGAACAGTTGTACTGTGAACAAGATTTATGGAGCTCATGCAAAATGGTGTTCCATCATTTGACATTTGAACTGGACAATCAATCACATCTGCACGATCTGAGATAGCCTTCCTGTATGCTAAATCAGTGCACTCAGGGTAGTCTCCACTTGCACCATATTTTGAGATGACCAAAAGCTTAACTGCAACATGAAAATGATGAATATAGATCAATACTAACGTAATTTTCTTTTTTCTGTTGCTAGCAGTGTAGAATATGTTTACCTTTCTCTGAAGCATTCCTCTGTAGATTAGCGAAACACCCTGTAACATCATTGGATAAATCAACATGTCAAAGCAAATTAACAAGATAGAACCTAAGGAAATGATTTCAGAGAATTAAAGTAGATACAAATTAATAACATTTGGCTAATTGACAACCTGCACTGTTACTGACTGCATATTCGAGACCAATAAAGAGCAAACTAACCTATTGCCTCCGATGGAGTTATAGGAAAATCAGAGAGAACACCATCGACCGAGAAGGCTCCATTATCAACGTATTTCAAATATTCATTGATGGGATCAAAGCTGTAATTGTAGCTTAAAGGAACATCACTGTAAAACTCTGATGCATATACTTCTAGCCCAGCCTTGTGGGCATCCAAGACAATTGACTTATGAGGTTGCAAGTATAATGAATTGTCCATTGGCCATATGTAATTCTTTGGGACTAGAATTCCAGACGCAAATGATTTGATGAAGGTTAAATTCTTCAAGAGGGTATCATAAGTCTGCTTTGTCGAGGGCTCAATATCATTTGGTCCAAGAAACCGGAAGATCAACTTAGTTATTTTTGGGATGAATCGTGGTTCAATACTTTGCAAGAAACGGACCTCTGGCGATGAGATAAAGTTAACCACCACTCTTTTTGATACAGAAAGGACATAGCTCCTCATATCCAATTTGTGTTGCGTGAAGAATAAATAGTGCTGCAAGTGAACAATAGCAATGAAATGTGAGTTCAAGTATTCCTTGAATAGCATCGCATTGAATGAAAGAATAAAGAATTATTTTAATCTGTACAAGCACTAACAGAAATAACAAGAATACTAGGATAAGCTTTCCTGGATAGAGAAGGCACTCATGTAAAATAGCTTCAGAAAAACACCCCATTTTTACCTGAATATTCAGCCATAATCCCTTTGGTTTTAGTGAAGCAACTTGTTCAACAGTTAGAATTGAGTAATCATTTCCATCAAATAACTGAGAGCGTGAATAAGAGCCCTGACTCACTGTCAAGAAATAAAAAAGAATATCATATTTAAAAGGCCACAACAGAGGTGCATGAGCACGACAACGAGCTGACTAATCACAATAGATAATATAAACAACTAATCAGTTGAATAAATACAAGTGGCAGAACCTGTTGGAAGCAGAAACAGGCCTCATTATGTGAAATAATGAAAATGCATTATACCTATACATATATATACAAACCCATTTTCTATCATATTTGGCAGAAACTTAATTATCAAGGATAATTATTAGTCAATACAAAGGCAAGAAAAGGAAAACAGTTTAGAATTATCAAAGCCATTGCTGAGTCAAAAAGAGACACATCTCTCCCAACAAAACCAATCTATTCCGTCATTAACTACCCGAAATTATACAACTTTGGAATTAGAAATGACATTATGCACATGGCATTGAATCATATCTCTGTTCTACTTCATTAAATAAGTGATCAGAAAATGTCCACATTCAATCTCTAATTAATCCATTGGAATACGAAGTCAACAAGCAATATGAGCTCTACAAACAAGTTTAAGCTTAATGCAACTCACAGGTGACTTGTGACAAGTCACTCGAGTTGAAATCCACTGGAAAATATCCTTTTGTCCTAACGCCATTCACGTCATATGAGTTGCTCCTATTTTGATAAATCTCGGCAATGTCAGTGGAATTTTCTAGCAATAGATCTGAGGTGCAAATTCCAGCAATATCTCTTGTTAACTGCACATCACAGTACAGGATTACATCAGGATCACTAACCAGCTGGGCCAGTTGGTATGCAGCATAACTTGAATGAGGTAGAATTCCTGAAAATCCACCTCTTGCGATAATAGCAGGCTGATTTCCTGCAAAAGGAAACGGAATGGGTTAACTGATCAAACCAACACTCCAACAGTAAAACAAGTCGCTAAAATTATGAAAACAAACTCGTTCGGAACAAATGTGTTTCCTTTGCTAAAGCTCTAATGAGACAATATCACTAAAACAAGCCATAAGCACTCTCTCTCCGTGCAGAAGAATGGTGAATCTAGGTCAAATTCTAAAAGCATATTTAAATGTGCCTCATT
The DNA here is from genome assembly GCA_025629825.1 of Erythroxylum guanchezii. NCBI lineage: Eukaryota > Viridiplantae > Streptophyta > Magnoliopsida > Malpighiales > Erythroxylaceae > Erythroxylum > Erythroxylum guanchezii. The sequence goes on along the minus strand of JAOTAX010133081.1, from coordinate 5,214 downwards.
AATTACATTTCCGAATATGATAACCGCCAAAACTAACATAACTTACACAAGGAAATAAAATTTGGACGCAAATGCATTTTAATGACCAAAAGTAGGAAATTTTGGTTTCTTATGTTTCTGAATTATCAAAGGGGAAAAAAAAAAGTAGAAGAATAAAGCTCCTGGTTCTAAAGTTTAACACGACTATTTATCGAGCAAAAACGTAACAGAAGAAACTTCTATTCAAAAATCAACGAGAAAACACAAAATCTGAACTTCTGTCCATCACGCTCTCTCGTCCGTTTCCTTAGAAACCAAACGAATGATTTAGGGGGGCAGAGAGAGAACCGTGTAATCGCGATAAGAAACAAAGAAGTCATTGTACATTATCATGAAAAGGAAAGCATTCACTCTTGACTGCAGTTAGCTCTTAAACCCAGAACCAAGTATGCATTCAATCAACCTTTCCACTTCCTCACCTAACAAACACGCCGAGTCTAACGACAAGAACGAAAATCCAGCAAGAGAAACTAGCTAAACGAAATCCAGTACTTCATCGAGCAAGCAAAAGCAAGACTCACCGTTAAGTGTGAGCCAGCGAGAGGAATTAGATCCCTGGGCAGAGGCGGGAGCCACTGAGCACTGAAAAAGAAGCAGCACAGTTGCTGCGGAAAGCAGAGAAGTAAGAGGGCTTAGTATACACACCATCGGAGAAGTTATGTGATCCTCTAGAAAGAGAAAGAAATGGAAGAATAAGCCGGCTCGGTGGGATACGTTCTTATTCATATGTTTACCGTATTTTGGAAAATGATATTTTCTTAATAGTAGGCATAGGAGTAGAAAAGTGTGGGTCGCACTTGCCAGCTGTTTGATGATCACGTCCAGCATTCGTGATAACGAAGATGATTGATTGGTGTGTACGCGTAAAGTTTACTGCTAACTGCCTTGTTTTCCATCACAGGGGTCCTGTGAACTTACCAGTGAGTTACCTCGGTCTCGTCAGTAGGACTCGGTCGTGGCAACCCGAAAAGCAGGGTAATTAGACAACAACTGGACATAGGTTCACGACATCAAGCGCTGACTCAACTGTAGAATAGTATGATATGCTCTTTTTGTATTGTTTTTCAACATTCTCTAGTGTAAGGTTTTACTCCACATCAATGTTTCATTAAGGAAAAAAAATGTGGGAACTGAAAAAAAGAAGAAGAAAATGAGGATGGACAGTTCTGATGGATGCCACATCAGACATCAAGTAAATGATTTCAAGGTCCAACGTTAGAAAAGAAAATACATTAAAATACATTGAGCGTACGCAATGCCGCGTATATAGGAAATTATGATTGTTTGTGCTCTGGCTCAAAGCGTTTTTATGTACACCCTTATTTTTCATGTATTGGACTAATCAAATCGTGATGCCGAAGGCATAGGTTGGTAAGTATATTTAATAAAGAAACAATTTTTTGTTGGCTCGGCAAATCTGGTCGGATTCGACTCGACTTAATCTGATCTTTTTGATTTGATTAAGCTTAAGGTTTGAATTATCTAGACTCAACTTAGCCTAGAATATAATAATTAAAAAGAAAACAGCATGTTTCGTAAAAAAAAAAAATCATTTTTTAATTTAATGCAAAATATATATTAAAAAATGACATTTTTAATTTAATTAAGAAATCAAAAATCAAAACAGGGCAAGCCAAAGTCCCCTGTCTCAAACTCAACCGCATATTAGAAAAGCCTTATCGACTCAACCAATTGTAAACCTTACGTCCTTCTAGTATGGTCGAGGGATATGGACCTTGAGCAGAAGTCCCCATCGGATAGTGTGCACAAACCAAAAGGCAAGTTTCTATAATGTTCACAAGTGGACAGAACTTTTATTTTCGGAGTAGACTTTGAACCTTCAAAGTCTTCTCAACTTTAGACTTATAGAAGAAATTACTGTTCTGAAATTCGGACCGGTCATTAAATTAGAGATTTTATTGATCACCGATTTGACCGGTTCGACCAATTCAACCACCGGTCGAACCGGTGTGACGTCATAATTATGCAATAATTATATTTAATTATATATAATATTAAAAATATCAAAAAATACCAAAAAAAAAATTCATACAGGACCAGTTCGACCAATCTAACAGGACCGATCCGACCGGTCGACCCGGACCGGTCCAACCGGTTTTCACCTGTTCGAACTGGTCCAATTCAAGACCGATTTTTAGATGTGGATCGGATCGACTAGTCGACCGGTCACCGATCAGACCAGCCGGCCTAATTCGGGTTTAAAAACAGTGGAAGAAACCAATAAATATTGTGTCGCAAAAACTTTTAATGCCTTGGAGCTTTTCTTATTGTCAGGATCAGGCTCTAGTTAGCATCAGGAACATTTCCTAAAGTCGTTTTTCTTCAAGACGACGTTAGAGAAGACTATGTCAAATCCTAAAGCAAGAGGCAAGTGGGCATTTGATGGGGGAGAGTGACTATCAAATCATAACATCATACACATGCGTGGACCATACACATGGGTGGACCATATGATGATTAATCTCTCAATAGACAATACGCACAGTAGGCAGTTGGCTCCCATGACTCTCTTCATCAATAGCACATATAGACAAATGCGACTCGTTCTTAGCTCAAAAGTGACTTTAGTTTGTGATTTTTACCTATAACAAACAGTTTTATGGCATAAGTAAGTTTGTCACTTTCCAGTGGTGATCGTTTGGCAGAGACGGAAAATCTTAAGAAATGGATTGGCGGCTAAAGTAATTGCGTGAAAACCATCGATTTTTCTTCAATTTTGGTTCGTCTTGATTTCTGAACTAATTATGAAATAGTTTTTCAAGATATTTTTGTTAACAAATAAAACGAAACACTAGTCTTCTCATTTTCTGGTCAAACCGACTTGCTTCCAAGAGTGGCAAACTGGTTATCAACTTGCGTTTATTTGATTTTTATACAAACCCTAATGCCAGTACCCCAAGTACTTTTTTTTTTTTAGTTTATGGCCTGCAATCAACCATTATAGTTTAATGCCAAAATAATTTAAAATTATTCTTTATCTTATACATATTTATATGTATATGATAAAGTTCTAGGATAAATATACATAACAAACGAAATTATGATAACATCATTGAAATAACTAAGTTATCAATAAATTCACAGACTATCAAAAATAAACTTTTCGGCACGAGTAAATTAACAATCGCAAAAGCAAAACACCAAAAAATAAAACACCGACGTTTGGTAACGTAGTTCGGCCAACTTGCCTACGTCTGCGGGGCTCTCACCTAGATTAATTTCTTCCACTGTAGTTCACAAAAATTACAAAAGATTGCTCTACCCCAAAAGACCCAATCTATGTAACCGACCCACGATCTAACTACCCGTGAAAGATTTTCACGCCCGATAACACGACCGACTCGTGTTAACCTCGTCAGATGATTTATCAAAATATTTCTACTCAAGAGCAAAGACAAATAACACAAGAAGACAACAAATCCAGATCTGAAACTTTTCACCCTAAAAGTCCAGTGACAGCACCAGCCCTCTTTATACTGAAAGCATCAATTAACTTGAATTATCCAGCAACAGCTTCGACTACACATCATTCTTGGACTGCTTGCTGGTGATAAAAATAGCGTGAATATACTGCTGCAAAAAGCCTTATGAAAGTCAACTCAATCAAGAGATCAAACAACAACAACGCAGCAGTCCACAAGCCAAATTACCACACAGTTTTCTTTCACCCTAAAAACCTAGCAAAAAAACATTCGCGGATGAGAAAAGATGCCCTGCACCAATATTCCACGTCAGCCAAGAAACAATACCACAATCCCCATTATTCACGCAACCTTACCAAAATTGCCCTGGACAAAACTTTTTCAAATAGGGATGAAATTAGATAACCAATCAAACAACCGAAAGTTATGCCAATTTAGAATTTATTTCCAATTCTAATCCACTTTCCAATTTCAACAAACTACCCCATTACCAATTTAGGCACATCAACAAACATTATTAGGAAAGTTCCCATATCCAATAAAAATGCCAAAAATAAAAATAGGATATATTAAAAAATAAATCCTAACAATCACCCCCTTTTTTGGCATTTTTTGTCTCAACAGCTGAAGCTCCCCCTCAGTCCAATATCCAACTACATGAACCACAATGAACTGAAGCCAAACCAAAAACCAAACAACACAAGTCCAACCAGCAACTACGCAACAAACATTGTCTCCCCCTTTGAGACAAGATATGACAAAAAAATAAGAGCCCGGATAAGCCCAAATAATTGACAATTCAGCAAAACGTCCTTAACTGTCCAAAATAAAAAAATCATCAAAAACATCAAAATATCTTGCAGGAAAAACGTAATTGCCACCAAAGATAAAATAAAAATATCAACTTAGCAAATTCCCCCCAAATCAAAACATTCCAACTTTTCAGTAGATTCCATTCCAATTTAATAGAACAAAACTGTTCAGCTGAAGAAATCCAGTGTACAAGCAATATGGAACTAGCAGAAACAAAACTTATCTTCCAAATTTCATAACAAGGAATGATTGTCCTTTTGAAATATCTCTCAAACACAAATAAAAGAGCCTTGCACTAGTTCATAACACACAGGTTTAAACCCAGTATAATTAACTCAATTCACAACAGAACAATTGCCAAAAACCTGCCAAGAGAAATCATGCTCAAGCAAGGATAGATGAAAAATGAAATTGCCAAGTACCAAAAGGTTACCAATTTCAGCTTTGATTCACAAAATAGTCTCTTATTGTTGTTTGCTTTTGTTCGATTTCAGCACATTTTGAGCACTTCTTAGGCTTGTCTGAGATGTCATCATCCTTTTGGCGCGAGGGAGAATATTTATGATACTCACAACCGGCTACTCGGAGTCACAAGCTCAGATGGCTACTAGCTCTACTCTTTATCCATTTTCGGACAGCGAAGTAAGAATTTGATTGGGTTTTGTGCTCTTTTTTTTCTTTTCTTTTTTACTTTAAGTAACTTGGCAAAAACATTAAGCACACAACTCACATACAAATAGACAATGGCAGATTCGTGGTAAGTGTTCTAGTCATGAATTGACCATTTCAGCATACAACTAATTACTCAGAATCCATTAAACAGGCTCATTTCACTTGCATCTAAGAGATTCTCAAAGAAGGTCATTCAATATTGTGAGCAAAAGAAAATCTATTCTGTTAAAGCTAGTAAAATATTGCA
>JAOTAX010133047.1:0-18150 GCA_025629825.1 Erythroxylum guanchezii | reverse complement strand
GGTCAAAAGAAGCAACCATGTTTATGACCTCAATCAAATTGAACCTATTTTGGCGCGATTTCCATAACTTTCACAAAAAATGTCAGATTGATCTTGTTTTTAGACTATTGGAAATAGGACTTCGAGATCTATAACTTTCATGAAGATCTCGAAATGAAATTCGGCCTCCAAAGGGGTTAAAAATGGAACAGAAGAAGGAAGCAAAAGGTTAACAAAGACCAAGATGACGTCATACTAAGACGAAGATAACGTCACACTAAGACGAAGATAACGTCATACTAAGACAAAGATAACGTCACACTAAGAAGAAGATGATGTCACACTAAGACGATATGATGAACAGTAACTTCGTCTTGCACTCTCCAGAACATCTCCACTTATAAAGATCATAACTTTCAACTCAGATGTCCAAAATTTTCATGCTATATACCATTGGAAAGATAAAAGAAAGATCTACAAATTTCCAGAAGGCAACTTTGCTCAAATCTATCTATATCAATCCCAAATTTTCCCCTAAAGTCTAAAGATGAATTTTCTATTCACACACCAACGTACTACACCCAATTATTAACTTCATGACAAATTTTGGGATTCTTAGGGACAGAATTGAAATTCGGTGTCTTCATAAGAAATGTAGTCATATGTGTCTAGTTTAATCCAAATTAAAAATCATCTCGTTTGGATAACTAGAGAAGATGTTAGGGCTAACAGATTGAAGCACACTCAAGGAACATTTTCCAGATCACTATCAATTTGGTTTCTAAATCTTTCCTTTTCATAACTCATACTAAGATCACTCTTTCTACTCTCTCTACTTCTTATTTTCAATAAAATCACATTTAACATTAATTATACCCGGAAGTTGTCAATGAATGCATGTACCACTTTTTTATATGCAAACATTCAATATTTATGTGCATATATGCTAACATTATGCATGAGCAAGAAAATGCATTTCCTTAATCTCTCTTTGAGTTCCCATGTACTGAAATTTCGGGTCCTCACCCTTAATTTGGAGACGGGATGTTATAAAAAATATTTCAGATGCATTAATAATAACATAAGCAATAATTACGTGATAATAATAATCATAATAATTAATTAATAAGATTTAAATAAATCAATTATTTAATTATATATTGATTATTATGAATTATATTTGAGTTAATTTTATTTAATTAAGGAATTAAAAAATAGATCTTTTCATACGCTTGACACTTAAGTCATGCCGGTGACTCCTATAATAATAATTTTTCATTTTATTTTAAGTAAATAATTAATTGATTATTTTTTTATAAATCAATAATATATTATAATTAGTTAATTAATTATATATATAACAATTAATAAAAATAAAAATATAAGCGCTAATTGATTTAATTAATTAACGAATAGATTAATTATATTTTAATAAATCAATACTTAATTAATTATTTATTTATTAAAAAAGGTTATAAAATTAGGTGTTAATTGCCCTTAAAAAGAAAAGAACATGCACGTCGCAACCATGCATTGCAATCACGCGTGTGAATATTAAGTCACAGGCAAGACTACTTACCCACACATAAACATCAATTAATTAATAATATATTAATTATTATTAATTACAACTGAATAAGAATAATAGTTAATGATTAATAATTAATTTATAAATAAAATATAATTTAATGAATCATTTAATTTATTATATTATAATTACCATAATTAATTAAGTATTGCATTTTCATAAATCAATTAATTAATTATATTTTAAATAATTGATAATATTTTATTTACATGAAATTATATTTTAATTTATGAAACAAATATAATTAAATTAATTAAAGATATTTTAAGAATATGTAATTAAAAAAAGGGAAAAAATATTTCAGACGCATTAATAATAACATAAGTAATAATTACACGTTAATAATTAATAATTAATTCATTAATTAATAAGATTTCAATAAATCAATTATTTAATTATATATTGACTATCATGAATTGTATTTTAATTAATTTTATTTAATTAAGGAATTAAAAAATATATCTTTTCACAGGCGACACACTTTAGTCACGCCTGTGAACCTTGTAATAACAAATTTCATTTTATTTTAATTAAATAATCAATTATTTATTTTATTATTAATCAATAATATACTTAAGTCATGCCTGTGACTCCTATAGTAATAAAATTTTATTTTATTTTAAGTAATTAATCAATTAATTATTTTGTTATTAATCAATAATTTACTATAATTAATCAATTAATTATATATATATTATTTTAATAAAAATGAAAAACATATGCACTAATTCTATTTAATTAATTAATGAAAAAATTAATTATATTTTAATAAATCAATACTTCATTAACTAATTATTTAATAAAAAATGTTATAAAATTATATTAGAGTTAGCTACCCATAAAAAGAAAATAACAAGCACGTCACAATCGTGCGTAACAGTTACACCTGTGAATAAAATTCTTGAGTATTTGAGAATTCAATCAATTTAATAGCGATTGAATGGTATTTTGCTTTTACTTATACGTTTATACATATCCATTTTTTAATGTCCGCTCTCAGGTTGGGTAGTAAGGGTCGAAGAAGGAGCAATCACTCATTCTTATTCTTAAACTAGCATTCTTAAGACCAAAGATTGGGGCGGAAAGGGGGGAAAGCTCTCCGTTCCTGGTCCTTTAGTTACATCCTTCGTAACCACAGGAATCCCTAGTTGACTTACCTATATATGCACATCAATTAATTAATAATATATTAATCATTATTAATTACAACTGAATACGATTAACAGTTAATAATTAATAATTAATTTACAAATAAAGTATAATTTAATAAATCATTTAATTTATTATATTCTAATTACCATTATTAATTATCACATTTTCATAAATCAATCAACTAATTATATTTTAACTAACTGATAATATTCTAATTACATGGAATTATATTTTAATTTACTAAATAGTTATAATTAAATTAATTAAAGATTTTTTTAAGAATATGTAATTAAAAAAAGGAAAAAATATTTCAGACGCATTAATTATAACATATGTAATAATTACGTGTTAGTAATCAATAATTAATTAATTAATTAATTAATAAGATTTCAATAAATCAATTATTTAATTATATACTGATTATTATAAATTATATTTTAATTAAATTTTCTTAATTAAGTAGTTAAAAAAAAGATCTTTTCACAAGCGTGACACTTAAATCAAGCCTGTGACACCTATAATAATAAATTTTTATTTTATTTTAAGTAACTAATTAAGTAATTATTTTGTTATAAATCAATAATATATTATAATTAGTCAGTTAATCATATATATATATATATATAATACTTTAAAAAATGAAAAATATAAGCACTAATTCTATTTAATTAATTAAAGAATAGATTAATTATATTTTAACAAATAATTACTTAATTAATTATTTGTTGGTTAAAAAATGTTATAAAATTATATAGGTGTTAATAGTCCGTAAAAAGGAAAGAACATGCACGTCGCAACCATGAATGGCAGTCATACCTGTGAATATTAAGGCACAGGCGTGACTACATACCTACATATATACATCAATTAATTAATAATATATTAATCATCATTAATTATAACTGAATTAGATGAACAATGATTAATAATTAATTTGTAAATAAAGTATAATTTAATTTATTATTTAATTTATTATATTTTAATTACCATTATTAATCAAGGATCAAATTTTCATAAATCAATTAATTAATTAGATTTTAACTAACTGATAATATTTTAATTACATGAAATTATATTTTAATTTACTAAATAGTTATAATTAAATTAATTAAAGATATTTTAAGAATATGTAATTAAAAAAAGTCAAAATATTTCAGACGCATTAATAATAACATAAGTAACAATTATGTGTTAATAATCAATAATTAATTAATTATTTCATAAGATATCAATAAATCATTTATTTAATCATATATTGATTATTATGAATTATATTTTAATTAAGGAAATAAAAAACAGATCGTTTCATAGGCGTGACACTTCTGTCACGACTGTAAATCCTATAATAATAAAACTTTACTTTATGTTACGTAATTAGTTAATTATTAATCAATAATATATTATAATTAGTAAATTAATTATATATATTATATTTATTAAAAATAAAAATATAACCACTAATTCTATTTAATTAATTAATGAATAGATTAATTATATTTTAATAATTAATACTTAATTAATTAATTATTTCCTAAAAAAGGTTATAAAATTATACAGGAGTTAATTGCCCCTAAAAAGAAAAAAAAGTGCATCCCAACCGTGCATGGCAGTCATAACTGCGAATATTAAGTCACAGGCGTGACTACTTACCTATATATAGACATCAATTAATAAATAACATATTAATCATTATTAATTGTAACTAAATAAGATTAATAGTTAATGATTAATAATTAATTTATAAATAAAGTATAATTTAATAAATCATTTAATTTATTATATTCTAATTACCATTTTTAATCAAGTATCACATTTTCATAAATCAATTAATTAATTATATTTCTACCAATTGATAATATTTTAATTACATGAAATTATATTTTAATTTACTAAATAGTTTTAATTAAATTAATTGAAGATATTTCAGACGCATTAATAATAACATAAGTCACAATTACGTGTTAATAATCAATAATTAATTAATAAATAAGATATCAAGAAATCAATTATTTAATTATATATTGATTATTATGAATTATATTTTAATTATGGAATTAAAAAATAGAACATTTCACAGGCGTGACCTAAGTAATAATAAAATTTCATTTCGTTTTAGGTAATTAATTAATTAATTATTAATCAATAATATATTATAATTAGTGAATTAATTATATATATTATATTTAATAAAAATGAAAATATAAGCACTAATTCTATTTAATTAATTAATGAATAGATTAATTATATTTTAATAAATCAATACATATTTATTTATTAAAAAGGGTTATAAAATTATACAAGAGTTAATTGCCTGTAAAGAGGAAAAAAAACATGCACGTCACAACCGTGCATGGCAGTCACGCCTGTGACTATAGACATCAATTAATTAACAACATATTAATCATTATTAATTATTACTGAATAAGATTAACAGTTAATGATTAATAATTAATTTATAAATAAAGTATATTTTAATAAATCATTTAATTTATTATATTCTAATTACCATTATTAATCAAGTAACACATTTTCATAAATTAATTAATTAATTATATTTTAACTAATTTATAATATTTTGATTACATGAATTTACATTTTAATTTACTAAATAGTTATAATTAAATTAATTAAAGGTATTTTAAGAATATGTAATTAAAAAAAGGGAAAAATTATTTCAGACACATTAATAATAGCATAAGTAATAATTAATAATTAATTAATTAATAAGATTTTAGTAAATCGATTATTTAATTATATATTGATTATTATGGATTATATTTTATTTAATTAAGGAATTAAAAAATATATCTTTTCACATATGTGACACTTAAGTCACGCTTATGAACCCTATAATAATAAAATTTCATTTTATTTTCATTAAATAAATAATTAATTTTTTTGTTATTAATCAATAATATACTTAAGTCACACCTATGAATCCTATATTAATAAAATTACATTTCATTTTAAGTAATTATTCAAGTAATTATTTTGTTATTAATCAATAATATATTATAATTAGTCAATTATATATATATATATATATTATTTTTAATAAAAATGAAAATATAAGCACTAATTCTATTTAATTAATTAATTATATTTTGATAAATCAATGCTTAATTAATTATTTATTTAATAAAAATGTTATAAAATTATATATGTGTTAATTGCCTGTAAAAAGAAAATAACAAGCATGTCACATCGTGCGTGAGAATAACGCTTGGGAATAAAATTCCTGAGTATTTGAGAATTCAATCAATCTAATAGCGATTGAAGGGATAATTTGCTTTTACTTATACATTTATACACATCCATTTTTTAATGTCCGCTCTCAGGTTGTGTAGTAAGGGTCGAAGAAGGAGCAATCACTCATTCTTATTCTTAAACCAACATTCTTAAAACCAAAGAATTGGGCGGAAAGGAGGGAAAGCTCTCCGTTCTCGATTTTCCTGTAGCTAGATCTTCCGAAACCACAGGAATCCCTAGTTGACTTACCTATATATGTACATCAAATAATTAATAATATATTAATCATTATTAATTACAACTGAATAAGATTAACAGTTAATGATTAATATTTAATTTATAAATAAAGTGTAATTTAATAAATCATTTAATTTATCATATTCTAATTACCATTATTAATCAAGTATCACATTTTCATAAATCGATTAATTAATTATATTTTAACTAACTGATAATATTTTAATTACATGAAATTATATTTTAATTTAATAAATAGTTATAATTAAATTAATTAAAGATATTTTAAGAATATGTATTTAAAAAAGGGCAAAAATATTTTAAACGCATTAATAATAACATAAGTAATAATTACGTGTTAATAATTAATTAATTAATTAATTAATAAGATATCAAGAAATCAATTATTAATCATATATTGATTATTACGAATTATATTTTAATTAAGGAATTAAAAATAGATCATTTCACAGGCGTGACTTAATAAAATTTCATTTTATTTTTGTTAATTAATTAATTTATTATTGATCAATAATATATTATAATTAGTCAATTAATTATATTTGTTATATTTAATAAAAATGAAAAATATAAGCACTAATTCTATTTAGTCAATTAATGAATAGATTAATTATATTTTAATTGCCCGTAAAAAGAAAAAAAACATGCACGTCACAACTATGCATTGCAGTCACGCTTCTGAATAAAATTCATGAGTATTTGAGAATACAATCAATCTAATAGCGATTGAATGGATAATTTGCTTTTATTTATACATTTATACATATCCATTTTTTACTGTCTGCTCTCAGGATGGGTAGTAAGGGTCGGAGAAGGGCAATCGCTCATTTTTATTCTTAAATCAGCTTTCTTAAGACTGAAGAATGGTGCAGAAATAGGGGAAAGCTTTTCGTTCCCAGTTTTCCTGCAGCTAGATCCGCCGGAACCATAGGAATCTTTGTTGACTAACCTATATATGTACATCAATTAATTAATAATGTATTAATCATTATTAGTTACAACTGAATAAGATTAATAGTTAATGATTAATAATTAATTTATAAATAAAGGATAATTTAATAAATCGTTTAATTTATTATATTCTTCTTACCATTATTAATCAAGTATCGCATTTTCATAAATCGATTAATTAAATATATTTTAACTAACTGATAATATTTTAATTACATGAAATTATATTTTAATTTACTAAATAGTTATAACCAAATTAATTAAAGATATTTTAAGAATATGTAATTAAAAAAGGAAAAAATATTTCAGACCCAATAATAATAACATAAGTAATAATTACGTGTTAGTAATCAATAATTAATTAATTAGTTAATAAGATTTCAATAAATCAATTATTTAAATATATAATGATTATTATGAATTATATACTAATTAATTTTTAATTAAGTAATTAAAAAATAAATCTTTTCAAAGGCGTGACACTTAAGTCATACCTGTGACTCCTATAATAATAAATTTTCATTTTATTTTAAGTAACTAACTAATTAATTATTTTGTTATATATTATAATTAGTTAGTTAATTGTATATATTATATTAAATAAAAATGAAAAATATAAGCACTAATTCCATTTAATTAATTATTGAATAGATTAATTATATTTTAATAAATCAATACTTAGTTAATTATTTATTTATTAAAAAAGGTTAAAAATTATATAGGTGTTAATTAGCCGTAAAAAGAAAAGAACATGCACGTCGCAACCGTCAGTGACGGAGCAAGAAATTTAAAATAGGAGAGCTCAAATATTTAATTTTTTAAAATTTTGAGGGGCCCAATGCACCACTGGCCCCTAAATAATTTCGTTATATATATATATATATATATATATATATATATTAAAAATAAATTTTTTAAAATTTTTAAAATTTTGGGGGGCCTAGTGGTGTATCTCCGTCACTGGCAACCGTGAATGACAGTCACGCCTACGAATATTAAGTCACAGGCATGATTACTTACCTACATATAGACATCAACTAATTAATAATATATTAGTCATTATTAATTATAACTGAATTAGATGAACAGTTAATGATTAGTAATTAATTTATAAATAAAGCACAACTTAATAAATCATTTAATTTATTATATTCTAATTACCATTATTAATCAAGTATCACATTTTCATAAATTAATTAAACAATTTTATTTAAAATAATTGATGATATTTTAATTAAAAAAAGGAAAAAAAATATTTCAGACACATTAGTTATAACATAACTAATAATTACATATTAATAATCAATAATTAATTAACTAATTAATAAGATTTCAAAAAATCAATTATTTAATTATATATTGATTATTATGAATTATATTTCAATTAATTTTGTTTAATTAAGGAATTAAAAATTGATTTTTTTCACAGACGTGATTTAAGATAATAAATTTTCATTTCATTTTAAGTAACTAACTAATTAATTATTTTGTTATTAATAAATAATATATTATAATTAGTCAACTAATTATATATATATATTATATTTAATAAAATATAAACACTAATTCTAATTAATTAATAGATTAATTATATTTTAATAATTCAATAGTTAATTAATTATTTTTTATTAAAAAAAGGTTATAAAATTGTATAGGTGTTTATTACTCGTAAAAGGAAAAGAACATGCAAGTCGCAACCGTGCAAGGCACTCATGCCTGTGAAGATTAAGTCATAGGCGTGACTACTTACTTACACATATACATCAATTAATTAATAATATATTAATCATTATCTATTACAACTGAATAAGAATAACAGTTAATGATTAATATTCAATTTATAAATAAAGCGTAATTTAATAAATTAATAAATTAATTATATTCTAATTACTATTATTAATCAAGTATCACATTTTCATAAATCAATTAATTAGTTATACTTTAACTAACTGATAATATTTTAATTACATGAAATTATATTTTAATTTACTAAATAGTTGTAATTAAATTAATTAAAGATATTCTAAGAATATGTAATTAAAAAAAGGGAAACAATATTTCAAAGGCATTAATAATAACGTAAGTAATAATTACGTGTTAATAATCAATAATTAATTAATAAGATTTCAATAAATGAGCTATTTAATTATATATTGATTATTATGAATTATATTTTAATTAAAATTTATTTAATTAAGGAATTAAAAATAGATCTTTTCGACAATAAATTTTCATTTCATTTTAAGTAACTAATTAATTAATTATTTTTTTATTAATCAATAATATATTATAATTAGTCAACTATTTATATATATATTGTTTTATTTAATAAAAATGAAAAATATAAGCTCTAATCCTATTTAATTAATTAATGAATAGACTAATTCTATTTTAATAAATCAATACTTAATTAGTTATTTATTTATTTAAAAAGGTTATAAAATTATATAGGTGTTAATTACCTATAAAAAAAATGAACTTGCACGTCGCAATCATGCATGCCAGTCACGCTTGTGAAGATTAAGTCACAGGCTTGACTACTTATCTACACATATATGTCAATTAGTTAATAATATATTAATCATTATTAATTACAACATAATAAGAATAACAGTCAATGATTAATAATTAATTTATAAATAAAATATGACTTATTAAATCATTCAATTTATTATATTCTAATTACCATTATTAATCAAGTATCACATTTTCATAAATCAATTAATTAATTACATTTTAAATAACTGATAATTTTTTAATTACATGAAATTATATTTTAAATTACTAAGTAGTTATAATGAAATTAGTTAAAGATATTGTAAGAAAATGTAATTAAAAAAGGGGAAAAATATTTTAGATGCATTAATAATAACATAAGTAATAATTATGTGTTAATAATCAATAGATAATTAATTAATTAAAAAGATTTAAAAAATCAATTATTTAATTATATATTGATCATTATGAATTATATTTTAAATAATCTTATTTAATTAAGGAACGAAAAAATAGATCTTTTCATAAGCGTGATACTTAAGTCATGCCTGTGACTCTTATAATAATAAATTTTCACTTTATTTTAAGTAAATAAATAAATAATTACTTTTTATTAATCAATAACTTATTATAATTAGTCAATTTATTATATATATAAATATTATATTTAATAAAAATGAAAAATATAAGCACTAATCCTATTTAATTAATTAATGAATAGATCAATTACATTTTAATAAATCAATAGTTAACTAATTATTTATTTATTTAAAAAGTTTATAAAATCATATAGGTGTTAATTACCCGTAAAAAGAAAAGAACATGCATGTCGCAACCGTGCATGCCAGTCATGCTTGGGAAGATTAAGTCATTGGCGAGATTACTTACCTACACATATACGTCAATTAATTAATAATATATTAATCATTATTAATTACAGCTGAATAAAAATAACAGTTAATGATTAATAATTAATTTATAAATCAAGTATAATTTCTTAAATGATTCAACTTATTATATTCTAATTACCATTATTAATCATGTATCACATTTTCATAAATCAATCAATTAATTATATTTTAAATAATTGATAATATTTTAATTACGTGAAATTATATTTTAATTTACTAAATAGTTATAATTAAATTAATTAAAGATATTTTAAGAATATGTAATTAAAAAAGGAAAAAATATTTCAGATGCATTAGTAATAGCATAAGTAATAATTACATGTTAATAATCAATAATTAATTAATAAGATTTCAATAATTCAATTATTTAATTATATGTTGATTATAATGAATTATATTTTAATTAATTTTATTTAATTAAGGAATTAAAAAATAGATCTTTTCACAGGTGTGATTTAAGATAATAAATTTTCATTTTATTTTAACTAACTAACTTATTAATTGTTTTGTTATTCATTAATAATATATTATAATTAGTCAACTAATTATATATATTATATTTACTAAAATATAACCACTAACTCTATTTATTTAATTAATTAAAAGATTAGTTATATTTTAATAATTCAATAGTTAATTAATTATTTTTATTAAAAAGGTTATAAAATTATATAGGTGTTAATTGCCCGTAAAAAGAAAAGAACAGGTACGCCGATGAATATTAACACACAAGCGTGACTACTTACCTACACATATACATCAATTAATTAATAATATATTAATCATTATTACAATTGAATAAGAATTACAGTTTAATATTTTCATAAATCAATTAATTAATTACATTTTAAATAACTGATAATATTTTAATTATGTGAAATTATATTTTAATTTACTAAATAGTAATAATTAAATTAATTAAAGATATTTTAAGAATATGTAATTAAAAACAGTGAAAAATATTTGAGATGCATTAATAATAACATAAGTACTAATTACGAGTTAATAATCAATAATTAATTAATTAATTAATAAGATTTAAATAAATCAATTATTTAATTATATATTGATTATTTTGAATTATATTTTAATTAATTAAGGAATTGAAAATCGATCTTTTCATAGGTGTGACGCTTAAGTCACGTCTATGACTCCTATAATAATATATTTTTATTTTATTTTAAGTAATTAATTAATTAATTATTTCGTTATTAATCAAGAATATATTATAATTAGTCAATTAGTTATATATATATATATATATATATATTATATTTAATAAAAATGAAAAATATAAGCACTAATTCTATTTAATTAATTAAAGAATAGATTAATTATATTTTAAAATATCAATACTTAATTAATTATTTGTCTATTAAAAAAGGTTATAAAATTATATAGGTGTTAATTGCCCGTAAAAAGAAAAGAACATGCACGTCGCAACCGTGCTGGGCAATCATGCCTGAATATTAAGTCATTGGTGTGACTACTTACCTACACATCAAAATCAATCAATTAATTATATATTAATCATTATTTATTACAACTGAATAAGAATAACAGTTAATGATTAATCATCAATTTATAAATAAAGCATAACTTAATAAATAAATTAATCATTATATTCTAATTACCAATATTAATCAAGTATCACATTTTCATAAATCAATTAATTAATTATATTTTAAATAACTGATAATATTTTAATTAAATGAAATTATATTTTAATTTACTTAATTGTTATAATTAAATTAATTAAACATATTTTAAGAATATGTAATTAAAAAAAGGGAAAAATATTTCAGGGGCAATAATAATAACATAAGTAATAATTACGTGTCAATAATCAATATATAATTAATTAATTATTAAGATTTCAATAAATCAACTATTTAATTATATATTGATTATTATGAATTATATTTTAATTAAATTTATTTAATTAAGGAAGTAAAAATCGATCTTTTCACATATCACGCCAGTGACTCGTGTAATAATAATTTTTCATTTTATTTTAAGTAACTAGTTAATTAATTATTTCGTTATTAATCAATAATATATTATAATTAGTCAACTAATTATATATATATATATATTTAATAAAAATAAAAAATGTAGGCACTAATTCTATTTAATTAATTAATTAGTAGATTAATTATATTTTAATAATTTGTTAATTAATTAATTAGTAGATTAATTATATTTTAATAATTTGTTAATTAATTAATTATTAAAAAAGTTATAAAATTTTATAGGTGTTAATTGCCCGTAAAAGAAAAAGAACATACACGTCGCTATCGTGCATGGTAGTCATGCCTGTGAATATTAACTCACAGGCATGACTACTTACCTACAAATATACATCAATTGACTAATAATATATTAATCATTATTAATTACAATCGAATAAGAATAACATTTAACGATTAATAATTAATTTATAAATAAAGTATAATTTATTAAATTATTCAATTTATTATATTCTAAATACCATCATTAATCAAGTTTCAC
This sequence comes from Erythroxylum guanchezii, assembly GCA_025629825.1. NCBI lineage: Eukaryota > Viridiplantae > Streptophyta > Magnoliopsida > Malpighiales > Erythroxylaceae > Erythroxylum > Erythroxylum guanchezii. The sequence continues at coordinate 5,055 of JAOTAX010133047.1, read as the reverse complement.
TTTTCATAAATCAATTAATAAATTATGTTTTAAATAACTGATAATATTTTAATTTACTAAATAGTTATAATTAAGCACTAATTCCGTAAGCACTAATTATAGTTAATTAATTAATTAATGAATTAGTAGGTTAATTATATTTTAATAATTCATTACTTAATTAATTATTTGTTTAATGAAAAAGATTATAAAATTATATATGTGTTAAATTCCCGTAAAAGGAAAAGAACATGCACGTCGCAACCGTGCATGGCAGTTACGGCTATGAATATTAAGCCACAACCATGACTACATACCTACACATATACATCAATTAATTAATAATATATTAATCATTATTAATTCAACTGAATAAGAATAACAGACAATGATTAATAATTAATTTATAAATAAAGCATAATTTAGTAAATTATTCAATTTATTATATTCTAATTACCATTATTAATCAAGCATTATATTTTCATAAATCAATCAATTAATTATACTTTAACTAACTGATAATATTTTAATTACATGAAATTATATTTTAATTTACTAAATATTTATAATTAAATTAATTAAAGATAGTTTAAGAATATGTTATTAAAAAAAGGAAAAAATATTTTAGATGCATTAAAAATAACATAAGTAATAATTATGTGTTAATAATCAAAAGTTAATTAATTAATTAATAAGATTCCAATAATATATTATTGATTAAGTAACTAATTAACTAATTATTTTGTTATTAATCAATAATATATTATAATTTGTCAACTAATTATGTGTATATATATATTATATTTAATAAAAATGAAAAATATAAGCACTAATTCCATTTAATTAATTAATTAATAGATTAGTTATATTTTAATAATTCAATAGTTAATTAATTATTTATTTGTTAAAAAAGAACATGCACGTCCCAACCGTGCAAGGCAGTCACGCAAGTGAATATTAAGTCATAGGCGTGACTACTTACCTACACATATACATCAATTAATTAGTAATATATTAATCATTATCTATTACAACTGAATAAGAATAACAGTTAATGATTAACAATCAATTTATAAATAAAGCATAATTTAATAAATAAATAAATTTATTATATTCTAATTACCATTATTAATCAAGTATCACATTTTCGTAAATCAATCAGTTAGTTATACTTTAACTAACTGATAATATTTTAATTACACGAAATTATATTTTAATTTACTAAATAGTTATAATTAAATTAATTAAAGATATTCTAAGATTATGTAATTGAAAAAAGGAAACAATATTTCAAAGGCATTAATAATAACGTAAGTAATAATTACGTGTTAATAATCAATAATTAATTAATTAATTAATAAAATTCAATAAATCAATTATTTAATTATATATTGATTATTATGAATTATATTTTAATTAAATTTATTTAATTAATGAATTAAAAATAGATCTTTTCAATAACAAATTTTCATTTCATTTTAAGTAACTAATTAATTAATTATTTTTTATTAATCAATAACATATTATAATTAGTCAACCAAATCTATATATATATATTTTATTTAATAAAAATGAAAATATAAGCACTAATCCTATTTAATTAATTAATGAATAGAATAATTATATTTTAATAAATCAATACTTAACAAGTAGTCACAAGCTTGACTACTTACCTACACATTTACGTCAATTAGTTAATAATATATTAGTAATTATTAATTACAACCGAATAAGAATGATCGTCAATCATTAATAATTAATTTATAAATAAAATATAATTTTTTAAATCATTTAAATTGTTATATTCTAATTACCATTATTAGTCAGGAATCACATTTTCATAAATCAATTAATTAATTATATTTTAAATAACTGATAATATTTTAATTACATGAAATTATATTTTAATTTACTAAATAGTTATAATTAAATTAATTAAAGATAGTTTAAGAATATGTTATTAAAAAAAGGAAAAAATATTTTAGATGCATTAAAAATAACATAAGTAATAATTATGTGTTAATAATCAAAAGTTAATTAATTAATTAATAAGATTCCAATAATATATTATTGATTAAGTAACTAATTAACTAATTATTTTGTTATTAATCAATAATATATTATAATTTGTCAACTAATTATGTGTATATATATATTATATTTAATAAAAATGAAAAATATAAGCACTAATTCCATTTAATTAATTAATTAATAGATTAGTTATATTTTAATAATTCAATAGTTAATTAATTATTTATTTGTTAAAAAAGAACATGCACGTCCCAACCGTGCAAGGCAGTCACGCAAGTGAATATTAAGTCATAGGCGTGACTACTTACCTACACATATACATCAATTAATTAGTAATATATTAATCATTATCTATTACAACTGAATAAGAATAACAGTTAATGATTAACAATCAATTTATAAATAAAGCATAATTTAATAAATAAATAAATTTATTATATTCTAATTACCATTATTAATCAAGTATCACATTTTCGTAAATCAATCAGTTAGTTATACTTTAACTAACTGATAATATTTTAATTACACGAAATTATATTTTAATTTACTAAATAGTTATAATTAAATTAATTAAAGATATTCTAAGATTATGTAATTGAAAAAAGGAAACAATATTTCAAAGGCATTAATAATAACGTAAGTAATAATTACGTGTTAATAATCAATAATTAATTAATTAATTAATAAAATTCAATAAATCAATTATTTAATTATATATTGATTATTATGAATTATATTTTAATTAAATTTATTTAATTAATGAATTAAAAATAGATCTTTTCAATAACAAATTTTCATTTCATTTTAAGTAACTAATTAATTAATTATTTTTTATTAATCAATAACATATTATAATTAGTCAACCAAATCTATATATATATATTTTATTTAATAAAAATGAAAATATAAGCACTAATCCTATTTAATTAATTAATGAATAGAATAATTATATTTTAATAAATCAATACTTAACAAGTAGTCACAAGCTTGACTACTTACCTACACATTTACGTCAATTAGTTAATAATATATTAGTAATTATTAATTACAACCGAATAAGAATGATCGTCAATCATTAATAATTAATTTATAAATAAAATATAATTTTTTAAATCATTTAAATTGTTATATTCTAATTACCATTATTAGTCAGGAATCACATTTTCATAAATCAATTAATTAATTATATTTTAAATAACTGATAATATTTTAATTACATGAAATTATATTTTAATTTACTAAATAGTTATAATTAAATTAATTAAAGATATTTAAGAATTTGTAATTGAAAAAAGGTAAAAAAATATTTCAGACGCATTAGTAATAACATAAGTAATAATTACGTGTTAATAATCAATAATTAATTAATTAATTAATAAGATTTCAATAAATCAATTATTTAATTATATATTGGCTATTATGAACTATATTTTAATTAAATTTATTTAATTAAGGAATTAAAAATAGTTATTTTTACTATTGTGATTCCTATAATAATAATATTTTTTATTTTAGGTAACAAATCAATTAATTATTTTGTTATTAATCAATAATATATTACAATTAGTCAACTAATTATATATACATATATATATATATATATATATTTAATAAGATTTAAAAATATAAGCACTAATTCTAATTAATTAATTACGTAATAGATTAATAATGTTTTAATAATTCAATAGTTAATTAACTATTTATTTATTAAAAAAGTTATAAAATTATATAGGTGTTAATTGCCTATAAAAGGAAAAGAACATGCACGTTGCAACCGTGCATGGCAATCACGCCTGTGAATATTAAGTCACAGGCGTGACTACTTACCAACAGATGTACATCAATTAACTAATAATATATAAATCTTTATTTATTACAGCTGAATAAGAATAACAGCTAATTATCAATAATCAATTTATAAATAAAGCATAATTTAATAAATAAATAAATTTATAATATTCTAATTACCATTATTAATCAAGTATCACATTTTCATAAATCAATTAATTAATTATATTTTAAATAACTGATAATATTTTAATTATGTGAAATTATATTTTAATTTATTAAATAGTTTCAATTAAATTAATTAAAGATATTTTGAGAATATGTAATTAAAAAAGGGAAAAAATATTTCAAATGCATTAATAATAACATAAGCAATAATTACGTGTTAATAATCAATAATTAATTAATGAATAAGATTTCAATAAATCAATTATTTAGTTATATATTGATTATTTGAATTATGTTTTAGTTAATTTTATTTAATTAAGGAATTAAAAATTACATATTTTCACAGGCGTGACACTTAAGTCACGCAAGTGACTTCGATAATAATAAATTTTAATTTTATTTTAAGTAACTAATAAATTAATTATTTCTTTATCAGTCAATAATATATTATAAATAGTCAATTAACTATATATATTATATTTAATAAAAATGAAAAATATAAGCAAATTAATTAAAGAATAGATTAATTTTATTTTAATAAATCAATACCTAACTAATTATTTGTTTATTAAAAAAGGATATAAAATTATATAGGTGTTAATTGCCCGTAAAAAAGAAAATAGCATGCACGTCGCAATCTTGCAAGGCAGTCACGCCTGTGACTACTTACCTACACATATACATCAATTAATTAATAATATATCAATCATTACTTATTACAGCTGAATAAGAAGTAATAATAAATTTTTATTTTATTTTAAGTAATTATTTAATTAATTATTTTGTTATTAATCAATAATATATTATAATTAGTCAACTAATTATATATATATATATATATTAATTCTAATTAATTAATTAACAGATTATGATGCGGAACCCTAAGACCCTTAATCAACCCTTAGAATTCGTTACCAATCAAATCAGAATTTGTTTCTTAACAAAGCAATCAGGTTAAGATTTGTTCTTACACTCAAGAACACTTATAACAAGAACCCAAGTTAATTTTTATAAATCCCCTTGAACCCCAATCAGTTAAGCACTCAAGAACACAAGAAATAGGAATTAAAATTGATAACAAAAGATAAA
>JAOTAX010133040.1:0-18150 GCA_025629825.1 Erythroxylum guanchezii | reverse complement strand
TTCTTAAATGAAAGCCCACACTTCTTATTTACAAATGTGCCATTAATGAATGAAAAATGACCCATTTACCCTTACATGTAAGCCTTGTAACTTAAAAGCTTAAGTGGCTTGCCAATTTTGCCCCTCATGCAAACTTACCACCTTAATACTATAATTCAATCAACTTATGTCATATGATCTTACTCAAATTATCATGCTAATTAACTCCCATTAACTTGCTAATTAATTCCACAAAAATACTCTATTAAGACCTCAAAATTCATTTAAGATCATGCTTAACTCATTCCAAAAGTCAACACCTTTTTCTAATCATGCAATTGAAGGAATTTGCTAGAACTTCCTTCTAGACAAATGTTCCTCATTGTCTTAATTTTCTAATGACACCAAAATCATTCAATTTGGTTTCATAGTCCAAAAGTTATACCCAAAACAATGTCAGACAATTCTTATGCTAAAACATTATTCTGCGCTTGACTTCCATCCAAAAATTAATATTCTTAGAGACTAAATCGAAACTCGATTTCATCAGACAATTTGTAGCGTTATCTCTCTAGTTTAATCCAAATCAAGAATCATCTAATTTGGATAACTAGAACGAAAATTATGGCTAAAACACTGAAGCATATCCAATGAACATATTTCAATTACATTTTTCCAGCTTTTGACTTCCAACATTTCATATATAACCCATCTTGTATCAAAACCATCTTTTCTATTCCATTTCAAATTCAAGAAATCTCCTTTTCTCCACACAAGAATAATCGCCAATAATTCCTCAATTAATCGAAAAGTTCGGGGTCCAACATTGTGTATGTATATGCCATATTATGCATGAGCATGAAATGCTTTTCTAAGCTCTCTTTGGTCACTTATATTTACAATTCTAACCTTCCCACAGGTAATGGGATGTTACAATGGATGCTCTTAGTGGGTTTCTGGTTGTGAGTTCCCTCGAAGCGATGCTTGCCTAAGCACCATTTCCTCTTGAAGATGTACTAGGCTTAAGTTCAATGGGTTTCAAAGGGGAGTAGTTTATTCATGTTTAGCTACATTGTTATGAACTCCTTAGCTAGGATTTATGCTTTGTAGTTGGATTTTCTTGATTATAGTTTAATCAAATGTTGAACAATGTATTGTGTTATTGCTTTTGTTGATGTAGAACTTAGAGCTTGAATATATGAGGTCTCATATATATCTCTTTGTGATTTTGTTGATTCTCTTTTATCTACCTAGTTGTGTTTGATATTGAGATGATGCTAGATTCAAAATTGACCACTTGCATTAACTTAACCATTGCATACAACAATCCTTTCATCCGCCAACTAGTCATCTCCAAACTAAAAGGATTAGTTCAACCTAGAGATTAGGGAAATGACAAATTTGTTCGTCATTTTTATACCTATGCCTGCCTCCACAACACCTTGAAAATTAACTTTCGGGGTGTCGTTGTCCCTACCGCCTTTACCACCGCCAGCATCCTAGAGCACTATAACCTTCCTTCTATCTTCCGCTGCCACTACGAGCAGTTGATACACCATTATCCCTGGGATGATGTCATTCGTACCCTCTGTCCTAAGGGTGCTGTATGGCATCAACCTAGAATCTATCAACGCTATCTCAAGCGTTCTGATCTCTGCCCTGAGGCTCATCCTTGGCTTCATTTGGTGAGTAACAACATCCTTCCCACCATCTACCTCGCTTCCGTAACCAAATAGCAAGCCCTGTACTTGTACCTTCTAATGATTGGTCGCCCGATCGACATAGCCCATGCCATTGCCTCCGGCCTTTCTGATTCCATCACTACCTCCAAGCTCACCAACTCCATAATCTTCCCACACCTCATCACCGACTTATTCCAGGCCCATCACGTCCTGGAATACAACAATTATAGTTATTTCGACTCGGCCCCTCTGTTTTGCTATGTTCACCTCAAACAACCCCGACTCCAGCCTCCTCCCTAATCCCCTCCCCATTCCACCCCACCTCCTGCTTCTGTTACCACCCCTGCTGCTACAGTGCCATGAGAGGACGATCCTCCCACTCCGACCTCTCTTAAGCCCATTACCTTATAGACCCTCACCAGCCGAGTGGCTGCTCTCCAGGAAACTCTGGTCCGTGGTCGCCAGATAGGATCGAGATCGGCGATATCGCCGGCAAATGGATGCCTTGATTGTCGCGCATCTTCATTTCTCACTTCCTTCTAATGAAGATGATCCCCTTGACGGTGTCGGCACATCAGGGGCCACTCCTTCAGACGCTGCGGATGATCACCCAATGGACTAGTTCGAGTGTTTCTTCTTGTATTTTCTTTTTGTTTTATTTTTCTAGTTCGTTTGTCGGATGCTTAGTTCATTTTTGTAATGTCCAACTTTTTGCACACCATTTGTATCTAATTCGATTTGTTCTTTCATTTTGTTGTTCATGTGCCTTTCCCTTTCACCTTATTTTTTTCTGATTAATTGTTCTTGTGATTTGATTTTTCACATTGAGGACAATATGATGTTTAAGTGTGGGGGAGGTTTTCCCATCTTGCAACACTTGTTTGTGCTCCATTTTGGCCATTTACATGTTTGTGTTAGTCAATTGTGCATAATGTTCACAATTTTAAACTTGGTGATTGTGGCAAATTTAGTTTCTGATGTTTTTCACCGCGGTGCATTATGCCTTCACTGCGGCCATATGAATGATTTTTGCGGCGGCGAACTATTTCTTTACCACGACAATGCTTGTGAGCTGAACAGTTCGCTGTGGCGAACTTTAGTTTCGTCGTGGCACCACACTCTTGTAGAAATAACTTAATTTTAATTGCCTCAATTCAACAATTCTCCCTATTTAGATTCTTGTCACTCTTGTATCTCAAAGCTTTTATAAGTTTCAATGTGATCCTTGAGTTTTTGAAAATACCTTTCATTCTTTAAATGATAGTTTGTTTTGGCTAATTTCATTTTTGATGTTTTCAACACAAAGTAAGTGAATGTATGCTAAAAAAGTAGCACATTATGTTTTTAAAACTTGAGATTGTTCATTGAGATATTAACCTTATTGGAAGGATATTTGGGCCTGAATTTTCCAATTTTCATATGTATCTGCTTATTTCATTTCTCTCTAGAACTTGTTTCAATTCTTAATCAAAGCTTTATGAACTAGAATTTTATTAACATGATAGAGGCATTCTTTCAAACCCTTTGACCCAAACACACTCCCATAAACACCTATCCATTGCTAGCCCCTTGAGCCATAATTCTTGAGCACATGCACACATCTTCTTATGTGTCAATAGTTTATTTTGCATTTTCTTCTAGTTATTTCAAGAAATTGGTTTAAAACAATGTGTTCTAAAAAAAGGAAAAAAGAGAAATTTATATATATACATACATACATACATATATATATGTGTGTGTGTGTGTGTTATATGTGTTCTCAAAAGAAAATATTTAAAAAAAATTATGTTTTCGTTTGTGTAAATATTGTCTTACTGTTGACATCTATTTCATAATTATAGTGCATGTACTCATACTTTTTTCTTCTTTCGTCCATTCCAGCCATTTCATCTAGCCTTCTGTACATTACAACCTTGAAAAGTCCTCTTGATTTTCGAGATTATAGTTCTTGTAGTGGAGAGGTAAAATTGTCACAAGCTTATGGTAGAGATTGGACTAAGCGGATTTTAGAGTGAAATTACCCCCCAAACAAAAGTGAGATGAGAGCAAACACCTTACCTTAAGTGAAATCTCTTTTGCTCATTCTCTTGGACTAAATTCTTACAGTGATTATTTTCTTAGCACTTTTTCAGTTTGCTTTGATTGATTTCTAAGAAAGTGATTTTTTCCAATTTCCTACTTTTATTTTGAGCATGGTCAGATATTTTCTTTTGCAGTTGTGTCTCTTTGACTCTTATAAACTTTTTCCAAGAATACAAAGGTCTAAGTGTGGGGGAATTTGATTGAGCCCAAGTTTATTATATAAATTGGCAACACTTTCATGACTTTTCCTACACTTTTTGACTCATATTTCTACATTTTGTGTTTAAATTAACCCTTAAGTGTGTACTTTTATTTTATGTAGTTTGATAGTAAAAATTGTCAAAAATTAGTATTAATTGCACTAATTAATTTTCTGAGAACAATTGATACTGCAAACTACCATTATTCTTTGTAGGAACCTCAAGGAGAAGGGACTCAAGAAGAATATGAAGATGTAAAGTCAAAGAAAGATGAAGTGGAGTCAACAAGAGAATAGGCGCTACGGGAAAAGTTCGCCGCGACAAAGTAGATCTGTCGCCGCGATGAAATACAAAGAAATCTAGACTGAACTTTCGGGAAAAGTTCACCGCGGCGAAGATTATCTAGCAATAAAGCAAAACCTTTCGGGAAAAGTATGTCGTGGCGAACTTTTGAAAACTTAAACCATATTTGAAAAAATCACTCACTGTGCGACCCGACCTAATCATCCTTCATTTAAAAATCTACCAAATTAGGTTACGAAGCAGCCGAATATAGAGGGAAAGAAGTGACAGAAACATCAAGAACATACACACTCTCGTCTCTCTCACTCAACTTGACCATCATCCATCACTTCTTTCCATTTTTCATCGCCGCCTTCATTATCTGCTGCTGCTGCCATGGATGCTCTTGGTGGGTTTCCGGTTATGAGTTCATCCAAAGAGATGCTTGCGTAATCACCATTTCCTCTTGAAGATGTAGCAATGGTTTGAGTTCAATGGGCTTCAAAGGGGAGTAGTTTATTTATGTTTAACTACATTGTTATGAACTCCTTAGTTAGGATTTATGCTTTGTAGTTGGATTTTCTTGATTATAGTTTAATTAAGTGTTAAATAATGTATTGTGTTATTGGGTTTGTTAATGTAGAACTTGGAGCTTGATTATGCGAAGTCTTATATATGTCTCTCTGTGATTTTGTTGATTCTCTTTTATCTACCTAGTTGTGTTTGATATTGAGATGATGCTAGATTCCAATTTGATCACTTGCATTAACTTACCCATTGCACACACTAAGATGCATTCAACAAGGTTTTAAGGAATGGAGTTCATTGAATAAAACCTTGGACTTAAAGAGTTCTTTAAGGTTTATTATTTGAAAACTTAGTGATTTTCACTCCTATCAAGACTTGTTCTAAACTATGATAGCCAAAGCTTATTTTTCAAGAGGATTTTATCACATTTGATCATTGTTTGAGTTTTCAATTTCTTTTTCCCAAAACTCCAGGAATACCTTTTTATATACTTCTCTTACAATTAGCTCAATTTTATTAGTTTTCTCAAAGAACCAAAACCCCCTCCTAACCAATTTAGTTTGCAATTCATGACATATAGGCTAGCTTAGGTCCATTGCATTAGGTTTCGATTAAGTGAGACGACCTGAGGTTGCACTCTATATTGCAATCCTTGGAATTAAATTTTTGATTCGACTTCCAAGGGTAAAACCGAAAGACAAAACGATGGATCAAGCTCTCAACTCATGAACACCTCTAGTGTCTCTTTGTACTGTTGGTGATTTGAAGCCAATTTCTTGATTAGATCCCATGCTTCTGAAGCTATAAGGTTAATCAAATAACCTCTTGAAGCTGTATCTAGCATACCCTTATATTGACTTTTCAATCCATCATAAAGTACTACACCAACTGCTCATCAGGTATCTGATGGTGAGGGCATCTGGATAATAGATCTTGAAAACGATTCCAATAGTCATAGAGGGACTCATCATAATCTTGACGTGCCAAATAAATCTCCTTCCTCATTGATGAAGTTATGGTGGCCGAAAAATACTTCTCCAAGAATGCCTTTCACAGATTAGCCCAACTGTGGTAGGCATTCTCCACATGTCTTGGAAGGCTCATATACCACTCCTTTGCTTGACCCTCCAAGGATAAATGAAAAACCTTCCGTAGCACTTGATCAAGAGAGGTGCCTACTGGGTTTATGCTTTGGCAAATCATGGATAGCGATTGTAAGTGGATGTAGGGATCTTCTCTTGTCAAGCCATGAAATTTAGGAAGAGAGTTAATAAGCAATCCTTTAACTTCAAAGTTCACATCAAAATTAGGGCAAGCAACAGTAAAAGGATCATAATTAACATCAAAGTAATAGCTTCCCTAATAGTCCTCCTTCTATGATTTCCATTATTCTCACCCACTCGCTCTTACTCCCCATTACGTCCATTATCACCATTCCTAGGTTGGTTAGCATTAAGGTTAGGGTTTTGTAGAAAAGCTGGGTTTTCAGCCATTATCACTCCTAATGATTCACTCTCACTACTTAGCTGACTAGACTCCATTGAGTTATTTTTCCTCTTCAGCAACTACTTTACTTCTCTCTTTTTCTCTCCTCTCCTTTTTGATTTTTCTCAAACGTCTGTCAATTTTAGGGTAGAAAGGTAGAAGTTTGGTTTTCCAAGGCATGCAAGGAAACAATTCAAACGAAAATAAAAGGTAACAAAATTTACTTGCAAGAATGCAAAGTCAAATAAAAAGATGAGATGTAATGGATGCAAGTGTGTAGGTGTGTGAAAGTATGTATAAAAGTATGTATGCAAGTATATATGAATGGATCAAAAAGCAATTAAGAGAAATGTTCAAAACTATATTGGTGCAAAAATGCTAACTATGAAAAGTGCAAAAAGTTCATTATCCTTTTGTTTGTATTTTCAAAATTTTTGACGCTATATAAAAAAAAATGAAATCCTATACTTTTGACAAATATGAAACTAACTAACTAGAATGCAATCAAAAGAAAAGGCTCCTAACCTCACTTAATAGTAAAATGACAAAAGTTAACCTAGAGAACCAATTTCTTGGCTCGTCAACAACAGCGCCATTTCATTCGGACCTTAGTTCTTACCTTTAGAGGTCAAATAAAAAATAATCCAAGGATTGCAATTTAGGGTGCAGCCTTGAGTCGTTTCACTTAATTGGAACCTAAATGAATGGACCTAAGTTAACCTATATGTCATACTATGCAAACTAATTATGAAAAGGGGGTTTTGATCTTTGAAAACATTAATTGAACTAAAATGAATTGTAAAAAGTATGTAAAATGTTTTTTTGGAATTTTGGGAATAGAAAAACTGAAAGATTAAAACAAATGATCGAAAAGTGATAGAATTCCCTTGAAAATGAGCTTTGGCCATCATAGTTCGAAGTTGATTTTTATGGAGTAGAAATCACTAAGCTTAAAAATGAAAACCTTAAAGGACTCTTTAAGTCCAGGATCTTGATTAATGGGACTCCATTTCTCAAGATCTCATTAAGCGCCCTTAGTGTGTGTGGTAGGATTTGTCAATGCAATGGGTCAAATGAAATCTAGCGTCAACTCAATTGTTGGACCTCGTTTCTGGAGCCCAACATCTAGGGTCATAAACTTTGAGCTCATTACCCGGTAGGGTCATAACCAACATTCCCCTAGGGTGATATGCCCACACCCGTCAAACACTAAAATTTCCAACTTGACTTCTTTAAATAAATTGTAGCTCTAAGTCTCTAGTTTGTTTTGTATTAAAAATCATCCTAATCGGAGTTCTTCAGCTCAAGATATACTTAAAAAGCTAAAGCTTGTTCATACTCCAATCATGCTCTCCCAATCGACCTCTCACTTACTCTAATGCAAACTTTCTCAAAACAACTCCAAAAGATACAAATTTTTATGGAGAGACAGAAAAAGATGTTGGGAATCCGTTACTTCAAGAATCATTTCATTTGGGGGTCGAGTGAGAAAGTTATACCCGAAAGAATCGAACATATTTATACCATCAATCAATTTGTACCTATCTTGCCGCAATTGCCATAACTCCCACTAAAAATGTTGGATTGACTTTGTTTTTGGACGTTTTGAAAGAATACTTTTAGATCTACAACTTTCATGAAGAACATAAAGCGAGATTCGGTCTTTACAAGGATCAAAAATAGAATAGAAGATATTAAGATGATACAGAAGGTCAAACTAAGACGAGGCAAACTAAGACGATGAACAGTAATATCGTCTTATATGAACAGTAACTAAGATAATGCAAAAGTCAAACTAAGACGAAGCAAAAGTCAAACTAAGATGAAATAAAACCAAGACGATGAACAGTGACTATGACGAAGGAAAACTAAGACAATGAATAGCAGTATCGTTTTGTACGAACAGTAACTAAGACGATGCAAAAGTCAAACTAAGATGAAGCAAAAGTTAAACTAAGATGAAGCAAAACTAAGACGATGAACAGTAATATCATCTTATATGAACAGTAACTAAGATGATGCAAAAGTCAAACTATGACAAAGCAAATATCAAACTAAGACGAGGCAAAACTAAGACGATGAATAGTGACTAAGACGAAGCAAAACTAAGACGATGAACAGTAATATCGTCTTATATGAACAATAACTAAGGTGATGAAAAAGTCAAATTTAAAACAAGGTCAATCTTGATCTATCATAAATCCACCTGATCAAATTTATTTTTGGCCCATTTCCATACCACTTAACTCCAATATTTTTCAGCTATCATTTGAATTTAGTACTTGTCTCAAGTATTGTCAAATCATTCAAGGTTGGGTTCCCAATTCACCCTTTAGTGAAAATAAAATTTACATTAGCCAGAAAACATCATTCACACAAAATGAAATTTTATGCACACGTGAAAAGAAAAGTTTGGGGATTTACAATCACCCCTCCTTACAAAAATTTCTTCTTTGAAATTTAACCAAGCGTACATTGACATGCTCAAAATAAATGGGGTTATAAAGCACATATTTGGTGCTCAGGCTCCCATTTAGCTTCTTCCACTATGTGATTCCTCCACAGCATTTTAACTAAAGGAATAATCTTACTACGTAGAACCCGGTCTCTGCAGTTAAAAATTTGTGCCGATTCTTCTTCAAAAGTCAAATATTCCTTTAAATTCACTGGTTGCTATGTGATTACATGAGATGGATCAGCCATATATTTGCGAAGAATAGACCCATAGAAGACATTGTCAATCCTCGTAAGTTCATCTGGTAAATTCAATCAATACACCACTGATCCAATCCTTTCAATAACTTCATATGGTCCCATGTAACGCGAACTTAATTTACCACATTTCCCAAATCTCATTATGCTTTTCCAAGGGGAAATCTTAAGAAATACCTTATCTCCAATTTCAAATGCAAGATCCTTATAGTGATTATCTGCATAGCTTTTCTTTCTATCCTGAGCTATCTTTAATCTGTCTTGAGTAAGAAGAGAAAGTGGTGGAGACCATTAGGAAAAAGATGAGAGCTATAGGGTGGCAAATTTTTGATATTAGGGGGATTAGCCCCATTGTGATGATGCATAGGATTAACTTAGAAGAAGGGTGTAAAACTTTGAGAGAGCGATAGAGAAGGTTAAATCCAAACATGAAAAAGGTTGTAAAGAAGGAGGTAATAAAGTTGTTAGATGCAGGGATTATTTATCCTATTTCAGATAGTGAGTGAGTGAGTTTGGTACAATGTGTGCCTAAGAAGGGAGGCATGACAGTGATGGAAAATGAAAAAGGTGAAAAGATTTCTACTAGGACCATCACAGATTGGAGAGTATGTATTGATTATTAGAAGCTCAATTTGGCCACCAAGAAAGATCACTTCCCTTTACCTTTTGTGGACTAAATACTTAACAAGGTGGTTGGCTATACATTTTATTGATTTCTTGATGGATACTCAGGGTACAATTAGGTGGTTATATACTCACAAGATCAAGAGAAGACCACTTTCACTTGCCCTTATGGGACTTTTGCTTATCGGAGGATGTCGTTCAGATTTTGTAATGCACCTGCCACACTTCGAAGGTGCATGATGGCCATATTTGCGGACATGAATGAGAACTTCATGGAGGTATTTATGGATGATTTCTCTATCTTTGGAAATCCTTTTAATCATTGCTTGTTGAATTTAGACATTCAAAGATGTGAGGAGTCCCATCTAGTCTTGAGTTGGGAAAAGTGTCACTGTATGGTCCAAGGGAGAATTGTATTAGGCCATAAGATCACATGCAAGGGAATTGAAGTTGATCGAGCTAAGACCAAAGTAATTGAAAAGCTACCACCTCCCACTAATATCAGGGGCATCTGAGCCTTCCTTGGTTATGCAGGTTTCTACAAATGGTTCATCAAGGATTTTTCTCTTATCGCTAGACCTTTAACTCATTTGTTCGTTAAAGATGTCCCTTTTTTTTTATGATGCTTGTTTGGACACTTTTAACAAGTTGAAGAAGGCACTTATATCAAAACCCATTCTGACGTTGCCATATTGGTCTCTTATTTTCGAAATTATATGTGATGTAAGTGATCATGACATTGGTTATGTCCTTGTTTAATGAAAGGAAAAAAGGCTACATGCAATCTATTACACAAGCAAGACCTTGACGGGAGCACAACTAAATTACACAACTATGGAAAAGGAGTTTCTTACTATGGTATTTACTTGTGAGAAATTTCACTCTTATCTTTTAAGCTCGCATGTCATTGTTTTTACATATCATGCAGCATTGTGATACCTTTGTACAAAGAAGGATGCCAAGGCTAGGCTTATTCGGTGGATACTTCTGCTTCAAGAATTCGACATTGAGATTAAAGACAAGAAGGGAGCAGAAAATGTTGTAGTGGACCACCTCTTGAGACTCGAAGGAGGTCACCATAAAGAAGAAAAGGAAATCGAGGAGAGCTTTCATAATGAGGCTCTAATGATGGTAGATAATCCTTTTGTCCTTAGTTTGCAGATATTGCAAACTACCTCTCAGGTAGTATTCTTCCTTTTAATCTTTCTTATCAACAAAGGAAACGATTTGTATTTCAATGTTCTCGTTATACTTGGGATGAGACTGTACTTTATAAGATATGTGTTGATAGTATGATTCGCAGGTGTATTCTCGAAGATAAAATGCCTAAAATTTTGATGCAATGTTATAGTTTACTTTATTCAGGGCATTATGGAGCTAACAAGACTGTAGCTCGGATCTTAGAGTGTGGATTTTATTGGCTAACATTATTCAAGGATGCTCGAGATTTTGTGCTAAAGTGTGATAGGTGTCAAAGAATGGGTAACATATCGAAGAAGGATGAGATGTCGCTTTCAAACATATGGAGGTGGAGATATTCGATGTGTGGGGATTGGACTTCATGGGACCATTCCCTTCCTCTTCAAGTAACACTTACATATTAGTTGGAGTTGACTATTTTTCCATGTGGGTTGAGGCTGTAGCTACTCCAACTAATGATGGCAAGGTGGTCTAAAAGCTCATCAAGAAGATCTTTACGAGATTTGGGGTGCCCAAAGCGATTATAAATGATGGAGGGAGCCATTTTTGCAACAAACTATTTGTGGCTCTTTTGAAAAGATACAATGTTCATAATAGATGTTGGATTGAAAACAAAAGCATGCAAGATTTGGATAAAATGGTAGATTTCAAAACTTTTTCGAAATTAAAACGTAGTGGAAATAACATAACCAAATCAACATGTTTCATCCATATATATATATAAGGAAAATAATTTACATAAGAACAAGGTGGTAGAAATATACAGACTCCTTGTTATAGCTTTGACTCCTCGCTTTTGTATCCTCTCTGAATCCTTACTATAGTTTTGACTCTTTGTATCCTTTCCTTTGTCAATGTATCCTCTCCTTGTTGTTGTATCCTTGACCAAGCCGATCTACCACTTATTCTTCTTGGACAACTTGGCTGACAAGATCCTTTGGTGGGAAAGGAGAAGAAATTTTTTGAGGATATTCTTCTTATAAGAAAGAAGCCAAAAATGAGACTCTTCTCATTCAAGTTTCGGCTATGCATGCAAGAGAGGAGAGAGTGAGTCAAAAATACAAGAACACTTCTTACTCTCCTTGTCAATTTCGGTTATCATGAAAGAAAGAAGTGATGTGCATCCAATGCATCACTTCATTCTTTAATCAATCATAAAGAAGCTAATAAATGAGACTCTTCTCATTTGTTTAAGATGGTTATATGAAAAGACCAATACCTTAAATGAGACCTTCTCATTTTCGTTTATGGATGAAAGAAGGAAGAGAGAGTACATCAAATGCACCTTTTCCTTTCTTTAATCAAATGAATGCTAAAAGGTTACATTACATGCCATCATTAAAAGACAACCATTAAACGATTTAATGATAAGATCATTACTCCATTTAATGATGATAAAGCAGAATAAAAACCATCTTTAATTTAGCAATTCAATGCTAAATGTGCAACTGCACATTTAGGTATAAAAAATCGAAATATGCCCTCTTTCTTTCTTTAATAACTTTGTTTCAAATTAATTAATCTAATTAATCAAATCAAACCAAAGTCAAGCCCAATATTAAATGTTCATTTAGGCTTCTAATTAAAATAAGCCCAACATTCAATCATGGGCTTTAAAACCTGCCTTTATATTGCTTACTTTTCTTGATAACCTTCTTAGAAGCCAAATAAGGAATCTAATTGGACTTATATAATTCAAGCTCCAATAAGCTCGGAATTAATTTAATCTCATTAGAATTAATTCCAGCTTGTTAACCAAATGTCATTCCACTAAAGACAATTGGTTGAACTCTTGATTACTAAATATTATGAGAATAAATGTTTCAAATAAGATGTCAAATTGCAAACTTTATTAAGAGCCATATTATAGTTATCCCCACATTAAAGGGTAAAATTACCATTTTGCCCTTATGTTGATTTTTCCTTCTAGATCTCCCATTTTACTCTATATGGTGATTAACACACAAGATCTCATCTTGGTATTAAGACTTGATGGGTAGTTAGTCCATCAAACTACTGGCGCTAGTTTAATCACCAAAACTCTGTAAAACATCCAGAAGTGATGATATCACTATAAACTCTTTATTTGAGTGAATGTTCCCTGATACATATTTCAATTAATAATTATAACATGCAAACACTAGATTGATACTCTATAAAAATCCATTCCGATCATATCAAGAATTATAGTGAAACACATATGAGTTCACCACTTATCAAGATTGTGGCTCGTAATAAAAGAATGCTAAGGTGTATGTTTAAAAACTAAAGTAACGGCCTACTTCATTGTTTAAAACATACGTGATTCAAGATTCATTTAATAGTGCCATTATCAATAGTCAACTACTATCATGATATGAAACTCATCACTCCCTTAAAGTAAACTCTTTTACTTACACGGAGATAAATCGCAACACTATAGTCTAAACCATAATCAAGTGACTAACTTGATTATTCAACTGTGAATTAACTAATTTAGATTCTAATAATATAAATGTTTTCCATACATCTCCATGTCTATGTATATTACTTACAAAAGAATCTTGGTACCTTATGACTAGATATATAATGCCTATACAAATAAAACCAAACTCTTTTGTTTTATTAACAATAAATATTTTCATTACAAAAGTAACTGGAAGAAAATTAAGTTATATGTAAATACACTTGCTTTCTAGGGAACTATATTTACATAACTCCAACAATAGAGTGGTGACTCCTTACCCCCCGGCCCCCCCAAAACCAGTGGTCAAGTAGAGGTGGTGAACAGAGAGCTGAAGAAGATTTTAGAGAAGGTAGTGAGCACCTTAAGAAAGGATTGGGCATTGAAGCTAGATGACCTCTTATGGGCATATAGGACAGTTTTCAAGACACCTATAGGAACTACTCCATATAGACATCTATGGTAAGGAGTGCCATTTACCTTTGGAGTTGGAGCATCAAGCCTATTGGGTTGTGAGGAAGTTGAACATGGATTGGAAGCTTGCGGGTGAGAAAAGATTGTTACAACTTGAAGAATTAGAAGAATTGAGTTTTGGCACTTATGAAAATTCCAAGTTGTACAAGGAAAGGACAAAGAAGTGGCATGATGCTCACACCAAGAAGGAGTTCAAGAGTAGGGACTTGATGCTTTTATTCAATTCACAATTTTGATTATTTCCTGGAAAGCTCAAATCAAGATGGAGTGGACCTTTCAAGGTTATTCAAGTGTTTCCCTATGGAGCTTTGGAGTTGGAAAATGACAAACGTGAAGCATTCAAAGTCAATGGGCATAGATACAAGCCATACTATAAAGGGACATCCTCACAAGAAAGGGAAGTTATCTCTTTCCTTTCATCTACTCCTTCATAAATACATATGAAATGGTCAAACTAATGACCTTAACTTAGCATGTTTACCTTTCTTTTGCTTGCTTTTGCTTACTTGTGTGTTTAATTTGTTTGGTTTTGATTATGTTTAGTTTGAATTTTGTTTGAGTTTTAACTTGTTTTCTTTCCAAATTTCTTATTGGTTAGTTGATTTTGATGTGTTGGTAGGTTGAGTGAATGTTGGTAATGCATGCTAAGCTTAGAAGAAGGCTAAGAAGTTGAAAAAGTTGGACAATCCATAATCGTGGGAATTGGGTTGATTCCCACGAGTGTGGGAAGGCTTTCCAAAAACGTTTTGGAGCCTTAACCCACGATTGTGGAAATGGGCCCATTTTCCACAAGCGTTGGAAGGCTTTCCAGAAACTTTCTAGAGCCACACGATCATGAGAAGGCTCTCCAGAAAATTTCTGGAGCCTTAATCCACGATAGTGGAAATCACAGGGATTCTCGCAGTCGTGGGTTCCTTCGATAGAAACTTTTTGAAAAGCCCTCTTTTCTTCTTCTTTCTTCATTTTGCCTCATTTTTTCTCTCTAAAATCATCTCTCTCACTTACCCTAACTTCGCAAATCTTGCGTTTTGCTCCCAAACTTTGGTATTTTCTTCATCTTTTCCATCATTAATCACTTCTTTTACACTTGTTTCACACTACACCATCAAGAATACAAGGATTTGGTTAGTTCTTATTTCCTTTTCTCTCTAAAATGTACTCACTCTCTCTTTTGAATAATTTTGTAAATTTTTCTTCTTTAATGGCTCTAAAGAAGATTGTCGCTTGGAAACCCATCGACCAATGGCTTCAACAAGTCTTCGATGAAGGTAAAACCAATATAGTGGCAAATTTTCATGCCCTATCCTAATTTTTTTGAACGATGAAGGTATGTGATTTCGGGACTTTAAAGACTAAGCATTATTGTCTCCCTGATACTTTGATTTTGAATTGTTAGAAACTCTAGGTTTGAGGCATAATATTGAATGAATAGCTGCAAATATTGGATGGGGTCAATTAATGTTATAATCTATAATGACTATTGAATTCTTTACCACTGTGCGTTATAATCCTAAAATGGATACATTTTGGTTTAGAATAGGTGGTCATGTTTATAAGCTTGATTATACTGTCATTCATGCACTTTGTGACTTGTCAAACACTAAAATTTTAGATGATCATGATGACTTCTATGTGGATGACTATTGGAAAAGCCTTACTGGTGAAAACACGTTTGATTCTAAGAATGCACTGAACACATTAATTCATAGCAAAAAGCTTTTATTACTTCACAAATTTATGTGCTTAATTGTTTTTAATAAAACTAAAAGCAATAAGTGTTCTACTAAAGAACTTTTCTTTCTTTAGTGAATAGATCGTAAAGTTAAAATGAATACCCCGTATCACATTTTTAGGTCTATTATGAGTTGCTTTAATAAGAAAAGCTCATATTTTGGTATGGCTTATATTGTCACTACTTTGGCTTTGTTTTATCATCTTGATGTGGATACTGTGCGTACTGCTAATTATGATATGTTTGATGTATCGTATTTAAGACGCTCTGAAATTTTGGAGTTCGATTCTATGGAGCTCCGAAATCCTCAGACGCGTACTGTTGTGAAGAACAAGGAGGATAACAACGTAGCCATGTCGCAACCATCCACCTCTCAGACACTACTGGAGCTTCAAGAAGAAGCAGTCGAAGAGGAACCAACAACAGCAGCAAATGTTGATCAGTTTCATCAAATTCTTGATCAAATGACTGCAAATCAACAACAAATGACTATAAACCAATGAGCTCGAAAACCACGTGCGACAAGTACACAAGGAGCAGCGGTATATAAAGAATAAGTTCCTAAAATTCTTCCAGAAAAAGAACATTGAAGTCCCATCTCTTACACCTTCACCAACTCAATCTCCAAAAGCCTTCTTACCCCTCACTGTTTACATTGTTTTATTTACTTTGTTAGTTGTGTTATTTGTTTGATTAGTTGATGTTTTGTTTGATGTCTTGATTTCATTTTGTGGTTGCCTTGTCACATTGAAGACAATGTCCTGTCCAAGTATGGGGGACGTTTTCTTTGTCAATTGCATCATTTAAATTTGTTTTATTTACTGTTTAGGATGCATGTTTTATGCATATTAAGTTGTTGTTTGATGTCGTGTTGTGTTAAGCAATGGAACCACACTTGAATTATTTTTCATGTGTTTTGCTATGAGATTCTATCATGTTAGATGGAATAAGATTGAATGCATGCTTAAACTTGAATTAGACTACTTGAGTAGAGAGTGAATCATGTTGAGTGATGAAAAGTAGTTGGCTATATAAGCTTACTCAAAATGTAACACTTGAGCAATGAGGTAGTGGAGAGATGCATAATGAATTTTCATTTAAGCCAATGTGAGGATTGAGCTTATATAACTCCATCTATAATCATCTTATTTCTTTGAGGTTGTGATACCCCTTTAGGTTACTACCTTCAGAACTTGCTTTGAATTAGATTGAGTCCACTAGATGCATGCTTAATAAAAATGATTAAGACCTTTTTTTGTGATAACCCTTGGCTTAAATGACTTACCCTTGTTATTATCCCTTGTTAGCCCCGTTGAGCCTTAACCCTTTTGTTTCTTAAAAACACCTCATATTTCAAAACTCAAAACCTCATTAGCGTACCCATTCACAAGCTTAGTAAAGTATTAAGTGATGCACTAGTTTGAGATTTTTGGTACAAATTTTTTCATTTCGAGATGAGTTGAGTTATACTTCTACTCTTTGATCACATTATATCTAGTTATTATTTTGTTTGTTGTTTCTTCAATTATATAAAAGAAAAAGAAAAAAGAAGAAAAGAAAAGAAAAAAGGAAAAGAGAAAAAGAAAAGAAAAAGGGAAGAACATTTTGTTAGCATCAATAAGTTCAGAGTAGTAGTATATTTACATTTATGTATCTCAGAATATGTTTTGTATCCCTTTGTTCTCTTATTACTTTATGCATGCTTGTATTAAACCCTTTACCACATTTGACCCACTTTAACCCTTAGCATATTACAACTGGAGACAAGCCCTTTTGATCTATTTATGTATGTAATCATTGAAGAGTAGAATTGGTGTATTAGCAAGCTTATGGTAATGTAGTTTCCTATAGGGAGCTTGACCAAAACAATAAGCATCAAACACTTGAGCAAAATGAGTGAAACCATAAGGAAGATTCATTTTGCGTTTATACTTATCTTTGGTTGATGGAGCCATAAATTGAGTTTGCTTATGTACAATAATAAAAAAAGTAGTCATGATATGTGTAATAGCTTGACATTTAAGTTGGCCAAATTTTGAAGGATTGAATGCTTTTATCTTTGTGAAAATGAAGTGATGGAATTGATTTGTTGAGTTTGATTTAAATGAAGTGACGGAATTGATTGGTTGTGTTTGATTTTTCTTAAGGACAAGCAAGGATTTAAGTGTGGGGAAGTTGATAGTTGTGCATTAGTATATGTTTTTCTAAGTATTTGGTATATGTTTCTTGCATGATATGTTAGTATTATTGTGTTTTAGGACTTGTTTTGTGTGTTTTTGTTTAGTTTGTTCTTCGTGGTTGTTCTTTTGTGTTTGATATTGGTTTAGGGTAGGAATTGATCATTTTGGTGTAGGAATTGATCATTGGGTGAACACCTTTGTGATTGAGCTAGGGACCAAAAGAAGAGAAGAGAAGTGGAGCTGTTGAAAAACAAGAACCCACGATCATGGAAAAGGGCATGTTTTTCATGATCGTGGGAAATCTATGGAGAAAGTTTCTATTAAGTTAACCCACAATCGTGGGAAGAACAAGTATAATTCCAACGATCGTGGGAACTGGAAGTCGAAGAGACACGGGGGTTTCATTTATTTTTTTAGGTTTTTGTGACTTTATAAGACAATAAAATCCTTAGAGTTGCCAGAGGGTCGAGGAACTTGCTTCTTGGATCCAAAAGACAGATTGAGAGCCTAAAGATAAGGGGGGAGGGGGGGGGGGGGGGGTAAAGGT
>JAOTAX010132948.1:0-18167 GCA_025629825.1 Erythroxylum guanchezii | reverse complement strand
ATTTATAGTTGATTTAAATTCATAAATTTATCATATAAATTATTTTAAATGTGTAATTGACCTATTATTAAATTTATAATATAAATTATTTAAATGTGTAATTGACATATGATAGAGTAAGACACACTTACATGATTAAATTTTAATTTAATCTTTTTTATTTTGTTTAATTTTCATAAATTATAATTATACCTAATAAACCTTATTTAACTTAAATAATATGATTTTACTACGATTAAACTCTTGTAATAAAAAACTCTAATTCCATAAAAATTTTCAAAATGAATAACCTTGCCCCATGCAATCCGAACTCCGAAGCCCAAAAAGAACCCTAAATTCTTTCATAGTTTATCTGAAAAACTGATGTAAAAATTCGCACCATCTTTGTTTGAGTCCTAACCATGAAATATTGTTTATTCATCGTCTCTCTCATCCCTAATCACTCTCTTTGGAATCAAATACAGCTCCTCTATTAGTTAAGGACAAATCTCTCTCTCTCTCTCTCTCTCTCTCTCTCTCTCTCTCTCTCTCTATATATATATATATATATATATGCATGTACAGATACGTATTAAAATAATAACATATCAATAATTTAAAATAAAATAAAATAAAAACAGACATAAAAGATAATAAAAATAAAAATAAATAAATACTTAATAAATAAAAATACAAAATAAGTAATAAATTAAATAATACCATAAAAATAAAACAAGGTAAAGAATAAAAATAAAAGATAAATTAAGTAAAATAATTAGATAAATACACACATAAAAAAAGATAAGTAAATAAATAAATCAAACAAGTCATTATAAGAAAATATTTAGGCTAAGTAAAAAAATGTTTAGGCTATAACTAAGAGATAAATAATACATATTTAAATATTTAGATTAAATACAAATGGAAAATGTTTAAAAGATTTATAAGAACGATAAAGATTTCTTTACGTGTATACCAAAGTTTTCTATTGAGACTCTTTAGAATGTAGAATGCGTTAATTAGGTTGAAGTAATAAGGAATATGAAGCCAAGTCCATAATGCAATGCATTATGAATCAACTTTCTTTACTTATATAGATATAAATAATTAACATTTTTATATAAGAATCTTGAACATTGATTAATTTATAAAAATGTGAAGAAAATTTTCCTTTTTATTTTGATAATCTATGACATGTCACAGGATCAAGTGCGATAAATTATATTTGTTTATTCTTTCTATTTGTTTTTGTGATATATGATCAAAGTTTGTACATTTTTTATAAGTGATGTCTTTTTACATCAGCATATCCAACTGGAATGTACATTTTTCATAAGTGATGTCTTTTTACATCAACACATACAACTGGAAGTATAATTTAATTAGTTACTAGCACATGGCTTAAGTTTAATATATTTCAAGCTCAATATCAACTTATAGATAAAATTAGATAAATTTTCATCATTTAAGTTTTTAGCCCTATATACAATGTTATATATGTCATTAGTGTGATAATTGCAGTAAATGCTCCCAAAGTTAATATAACATTAAGTTCGAATACTCGTAATGTGGTTTGCTATCGTGGGTTATATGTCCTCCTAATAACTTCATGAAGTGATCATAATCTTGGGAGGAGATTTTAAAGATGTCTAATTATTTAGCGAGTTCTTATTTGTAATTAGTTTTTACAAAATCATATGTATAATGTTTAAATAATGAATTAATTTTTTTAGGTTTGGAGATGTGATTTTTCTCAAGTGATATGATTAAAAAATTGGCTAATAGGTCCATTAACATGATTTATAAATTAAGGAAAGAAATATCTATATTAAAGAAGGTGATTGAAACAAGCACTATTGAAATAAGCATATAGCGCCCCTTACCGTAGGATACATACCGGAACACCCTTAGGACATTCCAGTACATACCCTACGATAATGGTGCGCTACGATCAATCACTACATTCACTTTACATGGCATCATATAACTTATTCTCTTATGAATGTCGTTAAGAAAATCACAATATTTTAAAATCCAAAATTTTCTCATTTCATTTCATAAAATCCAAAGGCCTATAATATGTTTTTCAACATTTCCTACATGTACATCATCATGACCAAATACAAAAGTACTACAAGAAAGAGGAAATATATAAAATCCATCTAATATGTCCAAAACCCAGCTGATCTACCTTTGAGCCATGACTTCTCTTCCCAAATTACAAGTTTACACTGCTTGTGGCGTCTCTCAGTAGCTAAAGTCGTCTCTCGGTCCTAAAAAGTCAACGTTGCAATTTTGGTGAGTTTTGCAAACTCAATGAGGTAACCATTATTGATGATTCACTCAATTCATGCATCACATCATTTCATATAACATATATTTCACAACTTTGCATTTTTGCATAATTGCACACATATCACATTTTCACTTAAGAGTAAACCAATTTGGCATTTCACACAATCAACATATTTATTAAAATGCATATGAAATGCTCATAAGACTCTTTTCCAAATGTTATGTTGTTGAGACCGAGTGCCTAAACTGTCTCGTATCCATTGTGGATACCGTGCTCATTTATATTGTCCCTTATCCATTGGAGATATAGGGTTTATTTTATATAGTGAGCCATTGGCTCTTAATCACATTTGGTGCTTTATACTCATTTTCGGTGGCTACTCAGGTCACAACTCTTATTATCTGATCATGTATTCATGTATGGAATGCATCTCTCAAAATCAATAATGTCATGAATATTTAGTTTGTTACATTCACATACAAATAGTACTTCAATATTCCATTTATATATATCACAGTCATCGTACCTTCATTGTCCGGAATCCAACAATCAAAACACATTCATTCAACAATCCAAACATAATACAAAACAAACATTTAATTGAGTGAGACCGTTTAGGTTACTTACAAGTTGCTCCCAAAGTTACTGCCTAGAAGTTCCGGCAACGTCAGGAGGTTGATGTTCTAGTTGCTCCTCTATATCAAATAACATACATATATATCACAATTTGCACAATTAAAAGTGTTTACCAATGCATATGTATGTAATGAAATATATACAATGCATGTTTATGACAATCACGAGTATTTATCCATTAGTTTCGGCACATAAACAATCCCATATCAAAACTCACCTAAGTATAATTTATTCTTAGGGTTATACCTCAATGTAACCATTGAAATCAAAATTCATAACTCATTGAATCACTTTCAAGTTTTTCTAAAAACTGAATTTCGGGTCTACTGTTCTTGATCATGTAGACAATGAAAATAAAGTAATTTGGCAATCCTCTCTTCTAGAAGAGTGTTCCTCTATTCTTATGTTTCTATTAACACCAAAATCATTCAATTTGATTCAGTACTTCGAAAACCATACTTCAAACATTTTCAGACTATTCTTATTCTAAAACAGTGTGCTATGCACAACTTCCATCTAGAAATTGAACATCTTAGAGACTGAATCAAAATTTGACTTCTTCATATGATTTGTAAGCCTATGTCTCTAGTTTACTCCTTATTAAAAATTATCTCATTTGGAATCCTACAGATCCAAATATATTCAAAATATTGAAGTATGTTCAATAAAATAACATCAATTCATACTATTTCAACAGATTCCCTCACTTTCATTCAATCGATCTTTTTCAATTCAATTTAGAAGGCTACTAATTTTTTTTGGAGAGATAGAGTAATGTGTTAGGAATCTATTGGTTCAACCCTCCTTCAAACCTCCATATCTTTTGATCCAGAACTCTAAAAATTGTAAACTTTATATCAATGGAAAGCTAAAAGAAAGATCTACAACTTTCATAAGACAATTTTGTCAAAATCTTCCTAGATCAATACAGTTTAATTAAGGAAGTTTCAGATCAATACTAACTTTTCTAACTTCTCTTCTTCATTCACAGTGCTTCTTCTCCCACTAACTCCTAAACCTCAATCTTTATTTTTTTTTCTATTTCCATTCAACTCATTCACAACACATTCATAGTACCCCTAAATATGCAAGTCTACTCAAAAAATCTCTAAATCCTCAAAAACCAGATATCAGTTATGTAACTCTTTATATTCTATATTTCACATTCTCTGCTTTTCAACCTTTTTGTACATTCTCTATTTTTCTTCCCAACATCCACTTTAAACAATCTTATCATCTCTTATTATACTCATCATTCATAAAAAAATTTCCAAAATCCAAGCTTTCACAAAAGTCATCAAAAGAACTAGAAAACTTCATCCACGCAGAACTCCACTTTACTACACTATTTCACTCTCATTTTTCTGCACCTTCAACTTCTGCATCTTCTTCACTTATTCCTCATCTTTTGTTTTAGACCATTCATTTTCCTTCCTAGTCATCACCACATGCTTATTCCTTAACTCAAAAATTCATTTTGTTCTCATCCTAAAAAAATACTCAACATTCACGTATACAGTGAAAACAGAGCCTTCACTTCTGTTTTCTTCAAATTGTTTCTACACCTAATTATGCATGTTTTCTAAGATCATTCAACTCCAAGAAAATAATTTCTACATTATCTAATCACAAATAACCATCAAATACTAAATAACATTATATCCAGATTTTTCATCTCATAAGCACAGTGTTCATGAAGAGGATCGTTAATTCCATGATCATGCAAATGACAGTTAATTCATCAAATTTATCTCTTAAATCAACAACTCTAAAAGATTTACACAATACTTACTTGGTAAAACTCAAAGATCTTCAAATATCACGAAGCCCTAAACTCCATGCAATTCACGTACACCATGGTAAAGTTTGACAAGCTTCAGTTATTTTTTTTTCTTGGGGCAGAAGGAACAGATAGCAAAGTGGAAGTGGTAGAAGATAAGGAAAAACAAAGTTAACTCTTGGAGGATGTTTGATGAAAAACTCTGTGTATTAGAAGAAACTTGAAGAATATGGCTACTAGAAAGTAACTAAGACAAAGTACTAAGTCTTTCAACTCCCAAAAGAACATAACTTACTTTCTAACAAAATTATAAAAAAAAGGTAACTTAACTAAGTCAGTGACACTTGTCACTTATGTAATAGCCAAGGCTCTAACTAAGTTCTTTTTGAACTAGTTCCCATAACTCTCATCCTTACATTCCAATTATCTCTATAATAATAAATAATTTTTGAAATTATTCCTAAAATTCACCAAAATTTAAAAATATAATAATTACATTGACCAATAAAATTTCCAATATAATGTATTCATATTTCCCCACAATATCTCATCACAATTCAATTATACCCGAAATTATCCATGAATGTATGTACAATTATTTTCATGTGTAAAAGTTCACAGTTCACGTGCATGTGTATGACCTATTATGCATGAGCATGAAATGCAATTCTAATCCCCCAATACCCTTTCATATTTACTATTCTAGCCTCCTACAGGTAATGGGATGTTACAAATTATAACCAAAAAGTTTGAGCAGCAAATAAAGTTTATAAAGTAAGACACTGATTTGTTGGAAAAAGAGAAAAATAGTTGAAGTTTATGTTGATGAATATTGTAATATGACTTGTGGTGCTTATGATGGTTATTATTTTAAACTATATTGTGAGGAAATGACATTAAATTGCAATGTTAAAGTTCAAATTTCACTTCTATTAGCTGTAATGATTGTGCACTTTAACTTTATATTGCAATGATTACGTTAAGGTTGAAACTTGACATTTATTCAACTATATCAAACTTGTCTTTTATAAAAATGTAGTGGAAGACGAAAGAAATTCCTTATGATTTTCAATAAATTTGAATCTATATATTGAGAAGAAAAAATATAGATTCAAATTTATACATATAATTGGAAAACATAAAAATATAGAAATATGTAGTCAAAAGTGTGTATAAAAAATTTATGCCAAAAAAACACATTAAAAAGTGATGCCCAAAAAATGTATATAAAAAAGGAATAAACAATCTTAAAGTTCTTATTCTTTTGAGTTTTTTTTCAATCAACTATCTAAGTTTTGAAAGTTTTTAATTGAATGATCAACCTTTTAAGATCTTAATAGTTTAGTTCAAAATGTTAGTTTTGTTAGTAATTTACTGATTTAGCTAATGAAATCTTTGTTGTTAATGACATGCAAATGTCCACCTAGAAAAATAGTAACCTTAATTAAACTGGAATAGAGAGAATTTCTTAGGTGGACACTTACATATCATGAAAAACAATGATTATATTAGCTAAATTAGTAAATTATTAATGGAACTAACATTCTGAACTAAATTGTTAAGGTTTTAAAAGGTTAGTCACTCAATTGAAAATTTTAAAAGCTTGAGCATTGGATTAACAAAATCTTAAAATGATGGACATGGACATTTTAAGATTGGTTATCCCTATAATAAAATTAGTACATCAGTAATTTTATAATCATATTTAATATGACTAATTCTGCATCACATTGTATCCCTAATTTACACTGGATTGGGAAACTAGTTCCTATGATAATTGTGCCAACAATGCTTTGCTCTTCTTTACTTCAATGTGTAACTGTTGGAAAGTGATGTTAGATTTTATTTCGAACTTTAGACTCATTAGTTCAAATGAAAGCTTAAATATATACTGAGCAGCATCTATAAACTTCTTTTCATTGGTATATGAAGAGATACTAACTTAGAAACAAACATGTAATTCACAATATTTCTTTCAATTTGACGCGAAAAAATAAACGGATTAATATCCCCAAGAAAGTTAACGTCCAGTAGATAGATCGGAAATCTCTAAGACCCAACAAACACGACTTGAGAACCTAAGGTATATGAAACCTTAGACTCGGAAAAATGTGATTTGAAGAACCCTCGAGAGCTGAATGCCACGAAGGATGATCATGCCTTCGATAAGTTTGGAACTGTTCAAAAAATGAACGTAAGACTTGAAAGCGATAGACTCACAAACTCACAAGAGAATTGTTTAATTTCTGATCAAAAGAGAAATGTATTCCTTTACAATGGAAAAGGGTATTTGTAGTATAGGAGTATGTCTAGCCATATAGGGTAAATATCTAAATTATTGAAAATAATTGATTAAGAAAATGGTCTAAAGACTAAATAGGAAAATTAATTCAAAGAGTAGTATTTAGGATAATTTCCTTTGAAGCTTGATTCTTTTACCAAAATTGTCGAAGGAATAATTTTTGGGATAATTTTCCTTTGGAACTCGATTCTCTGCCAAATTTATTCTCACGCTTAGTCTATGCTTGCTATAATGGTCCAACTAAGGTAAGGGGACACCTCCTCCTCTGTTTCAACACTCGAACTCTTCATTTGAGTCTCCCGAATCCATCAACTCCTTAATTCTCTTAGCATGAGCTTGGGTTATTGGTCCAATCGGCATATGCAAAGGGTCTTGTTGCCTTATCTTGGCCTTGATCATATCATCCTCTACTTCATCAAGAGGATTCGTCCACGTGTCAACACCTACGTCAAAAGGAGATAAATCACTAACATTGAAAGTGGTCGATACATTTTACTTACCTAGGAGCTCTAATTTGTATGCGTTGTCGTTGATCTTTTCAATGACTTGAAACGGTCCATCCCCTCAGGATTGTAACTTATTTTGCCTGTGCTTCGAGAACCTCTCTTTATGCATATTGAGCCATACCCAATCACCTGGTTTAAAGAAAGCTTTACGTCATCCCTTATTGGCCTTGCTGGTATACTGTTCATTCTTCTTCTCAATTTGAGCTTTCGCTTTCTCATGAAGTGACCTCACTAATTCTGCCTTCCTCTTGCCATCTAAACTAGTCCTTTCATCAATAGGCAAAGACATTAAGTCCAATAGGGACAAATGATTAAAACCATACACAATTTCAAAAAGTGAATAACTAGTAGATGAATGTATAGTTTTATTATATGCGAATTCAGCAAAAGGCAAACACTCTTCCCAGCTCTTAAGATTTTTCTTTATAATGGCATGAAGTAATTGAGATAGAGTCTCGTTAACTACCTCGGTCTGACCGTCAGTTTAGGGGTGACATGTGGTAGAAAATAGTAATTTAGTTCCCAACTTCTCCCATAAGACCTTCCGAAAATGACTAAGAAATTTAACATCTCGATTTGACACGATAGTTTTAGGAATCCCATAAAGACGAACTACTTCCCTAAAGAACAAATCTGATACATAGGTTGAATCATTAGTTTTACGACAAGGAATAAAATGCGCTATTTTACTAAATTGATTAACTACCACAAAAATAGAATCTTTCCCCTTGCTTGTTTTAGTTAAACTTAGTATAAATTCCATAGAAATATCTGTCCAAGGTTCAACAGGTACGGGTAAAGGTGTGTACAAACCCTAGGCTAACACTTTAAACTTAGCCTTCTTACAAGTGACACAATTTGCACAAAATTTTTCCACCTCACGTCTCATCCTAGGCCAACAAAAATGTTTTACAAGCACACCTAAAGTCTTTTGTTCCCGAAAGTGTCCCATTAAACCACCACAATGGGCTTCCTTAACCAATAATTCCTTATTTGAACAAGTGCGTATGCACAACTTATTTTCTCTAAACAAGTACCCATCCATCCTATAAAATCGATTAACTGTCCCCTTCTTACATACGACAAATATATCAGAAAAATCAAGATCCTTCTTATACGAGTCTTTAACAAATTCAAATCCCAACAATTTGGCACTTAAAGTAGTAATTAAGGCATACCTGTGAGATAGGGCATCTGCTACCACACTCTCCTTACTCTGTTTGTATTTGATCATATATGGAAAGGACTCGATGAGTTCCATCCGTTTGGCATGTCATTTATTTAGCTTGCTTTATCCCTTTAGATGCTTTAATGACTTGTGATCAATGTGAACCATGAACTCTGTTGGCCATAAATAGTGTTGCCATGTCTCCAATGCTTTAACGAAGGCATAGAGCTCTTTATCATAGGTAAGATAATTAAGTGGTGCCCAATTGAACTTCTCACTGAAATATGTAATGGGTCCCCTATTCTGCATTAACACAACACCAATACCTATTCCCGATGCATCACATTCAATTTCAAAAGTCTTAGAAAAATAAGGTAAAGCTAGAATAGGTGCAGAGCATAATTTTTCTTTAACCAAATTAAAAGTTATTTCCTGCTCCTTGTCCCATTTAAATCTTACATTTTCTTAATTACTTCAATTATGGGAGCAACTAGTGTGCTAAAATCTTTAACAAACCTGCAATAAAAACTAGTCATCCTATGAAAACTTCTTACCTTTGTGATGCTTTTAGGTATGGGCCATTCCTTAATTGTTCTTACCTTTTCTGTATCCACCTCTACTCCATTATGACTCAAAACAAATCCAAAGAAAACAACTTTATCCATGCAAAAATGATATTTATGAATATTAGCGTAAAGTTTTTCCTCTCTAAGTACCTTCAGCACCTATCTCAAATGTCTAATGTGAACCTGCAAGCATATACTATAAATAAGAATGTCGTCAAAATATACCACAACAAATTTACCAATAAAGTTACGTCAGACATGATTCATTAACTGCATGAAAGTACGAGGTGCGTTTGATAAACCAAATGACATAACTAACCACTCATATAAGCCATATTTTGTTTTGAAAGTTGTTTTCCTTTCATCCCTTTCTCTCATCCTGATTTGATGATAACCACTTTTTAAATCTATTTTGGTAAAAATTTTAGCCCCATGAAGCTCATCTAGCATATCATCTAACCTTGGAATAGGATGGCAGTACTTTACTGTTATGCTATTAATGGCTCTGCAATCAACGCACATCCTTCAAGTTTCATCTTTCTTGGGCACGAGCAAGACGAGTACAGCACATGGGCTCATGCTTTCCCTCACGTACGTTTGCTCCTATGTTCCTCCACTTGCCTTTGAAGTTCCTTGTCTCCTCAGGGTTACTCCTATAGGCTAGTTAGTTTGGAATAGTAGCCCCTAGTACAAAGTCTATCTGGTGTTCGATTCCCTTAATGGGTGGTAACCCACTAGGTATCTCCTCGGGAAACACATCTGCATACTTCTGCAATAAAGAAACAACCAAACTAAGGAGGGAATTGTTAGTCAAATTAAGAGCAAGGAAAGACTCCTTGTATACCAATAAAATTAATTGTTGGTTTTCTGATAGAGCCCTCAAAAGTTCATCTTTCCTTACAAAGAAACTCTTTCCTTTTGTACTCTCTTTTTTCTCTTTTTTTTCCTCTCATTTTTCCAATCAAACTTTCTTCCTCTGTTACACTCATTTTCTCAACATTTTTTTTGCAATCGCTCATCTGCCTCATGTTTCAACTTAACTTGGTTCTCATAGACCTGCTGAGGTGTTAAAGACCCCAATATAATCGGTCTTTCATCCATCTTAAAGCTATATTGATTCTTGTAACCATTATGCATGGCTCATCTGTCAAACGACCAAGGCTTTCCTAATAAAATATGGGTTGCTTGCATTAGAACTACATCAAATAACACCTTATCGGTATAAGTCCCAATAGTGAATTCTACTAGAACCTATTTGTTCACTTTGACCTCGCCACTGTCATTGAGCCATTACATATGAGGTTTGGGGTGTTTGATCAATGGTAACCCCATCTTCTCCACAAAAACTACACTGGCCACATAAGTGCAACTACCTCCATCAATAATCATACTCTAAGACTTTCCTTCCATAAGACACCTGGTATGAAAAATATTTCCCACTACAAGTTTGCCTCATTCACCTGTACTTGAGTATGAAGGGTCTCCTAAATACCAAAATTGTCGGGACAACCATTAGTCCTGAATCTTCATCATCTTCACAAGCCTCATCATTTGTTTTTGGCATCTCGTCTTCCTCACTTTCTCATCTTCTATCTCAATAACCCCATTCCTATTCACCATTGTCCTCTTGTTGGGGCATTGAGAAGCTATATGCCCTACCCCTTGACATTTGAAGCACTTAATGTCCCGATTCTTAGAAGATGTGGTCCCTATCTTTTCCTTATGCTTTTATGTGGTCTCTACTTTATCCTTGTGCTTTTATGTCAATTCTTCTTTCCCTTTTGACGATTCCCCTTTAATCTTCTAACCCAACTTATCTGACCTTTCCTCGCCCCACTGGGGTTTTGAGAAACTACTAACTCCAACTGTGGGTCTGGAAATCACTCTCCACTTCAACTGCTTCTCCACTTTCATTGCCATGTGCGCCAATTCTTCCAACTCCATATAATAGTATAGTTCAACCACATTAGTTATATCCTTATTTAGATCGCTTAAAAATTGTGTCATAATGGCCTCCCAGTCCTCCTCAATGTTATCCCGAATCATAGCCATCTCCATCTTCTTAAAATAGTCATCCACACTTTGATTTCCTTGAGTCAAAGTCTGTAACTAGCGATAAATCTCTCTATAGTAGTGACTAGGGACATATCTCATTCTCATGACAACCTTTAATTCTTCCCACATCTCTATCAACCTCTCTCGATTTCTCTTCCTACCATTAACTAATTGATCCCACCAGACTAACGCGTAGTCTATAAATTCAGTAACTATCAACTTCACCTTTTTCTCCTCCGAGAACCTATGACAGTCGAGCATCAGCTCCACCCTCTTTTCCCACTCTAGGTAGACCTCTGGATCACTCTTACCCGAGAATGTGGGTAGATTTAATTTGACACTCCTCAGATCACCATCTAACTCTCCTCAACCTCTACATACACCCCTAGGTCACCTATTTCCCTATCGAGCTCCCCCAGCATCTTCTGTAACCCAATCGTACTCTCTTCCCTTCTCATCATCAACATCCCCATCTCCTTCCCCATGTGCATTCACCCTCACACCCCTAACTCCCACGTTATTCCCGCACTTTGGGGTGCTACTCTTCTACCCTCAATCCTAGCTAATCGATTATCCTGTCTATCAACGACACAGCTAATCATCTTACCATCTCCTGTAACTGTTGTATTTGAGTGAATAGAGCTTGGTTTGGTTCCAATAGTTTGGTATTATTACCTATGCTATCAACCATATGTGTAAGTGTGCTAGTTTCCTCTAATGAAAAAAAAACACTAGTGCTTACATCAACAGCTTTTACCCGATACTAGTCTTACATACTCTGCCTTTTACCGCTTACTACCCTCACTTCTCAGTTCGATCTTCGAACTCAACAAACTCAATCAAGCAATGACCGCACTCGTCTAATTTAATAATTGGGGTAATATTGTAGGAAAGGGAAAGAAGGATCAATTTAAGAATTCTATGTTAGGATTTCAATTTGGAAATACAATAAAATGACAAGATTTTTTTAATAACTCACGGGAGTAATAATGGAGATAATTAGAATAACAAAGGGTAATAAAGAAAGTTAACAACAGTAAATAGAATTTTTTGACAACAGTTCACAACACAAGTAATAGAGGATATATGATAATGCTGTAATGACGAAAAGTAAGCAAGAGAAGTGGTGAAAAGATTTTTTTTTGTTTTTTTTATAAATAGAAGTTTATGAAAAAGTAAGATAGCAAAGTAAGGAGAAAAAAGGAGTCGACGTGAAAAAGATTTTTTTTAATAACAATTCATAAGGGAATGTTAACTATTGTGATAGCAAAAAAGTAATTGTTATTGACATTGTTGAGATAGCAAAGGAGGAGTAGACGTCAATCAAAAGAAAAAAGGATGTTTTTGTTATTATTTTTTTGAACTCATCGAAATAAAAGGACAAACAAAAAGGTAGCTTACTGGAGGTTAGAAATTGGATCTGATACCAACTGACGCGAAAAAATAAACATATTAATATCTCCAAGAAAGCTAATGTCCAGTAGATAGATCGGAAATCTTTAAGACCTGGTAAACATAACTTGAGAACCTAAGGTATATGAAACCTTAGACCCAAAAAGATGTGGTTTGAAGAACCCTTGAGAGTTGAATGCCACGAAGGATGATCACGCCTTCAATAAGTTCGAAAGTGTTCAAAAAATGAACGTAAGACTTGAGAGCTATAAACTCACAAACTCACAAGAGAATTGTTTCAATTTTTAATCAAAAGAGAAGTGTCTTCCCTTACAATTGAAAAGAGTATTTATAGTATAGGAGTATGCCTAGTCACATAGGGTAAATATCTAAATTAATGAAAACAAATAATTAAGAAAATGGTATAAAGACTAAATAGGAAAATTAATTCAAATAGCAGTATTTGGGATAATTTCCTTTGAAGCTCGATTCTTTTTCGAAAACTGTCGAAGGAATAATTTTTGGGATAATTTTCCTTTGGAACTCGATTCTTTGCCAAATTTATTCCCACGCTTAGTCCACGCTTGCTATAATGGTCCAATTGAGGTAATGGGACGCCTCCTCCTCTGCTTCGACACTCGAACTCTTCACTTGAATCTCCCGAATCAATCCTGTCATTGACTCCTTAATTCTCTTCGCATGAGTTCTGGTTATTGGTCCAATTGGCACATGCAAAAGGTCCTGTTGCCTTATCTTGGCCCTGATGTTAATAATATAATGAATGAATGAATGAATGTCATGTATGGAACTCACATTATTGCTTTATTAACTCAATATAGCAATATCTCCAAAAAAAAAATTACATAGATAACTTACATTAATCAAAAGAAACACATTCATCAATTTTTTTTGGAAAATAAAATTGTATTTCCAGAAGGTTGATAAAAGTCTTATAAGAGGAGATAAATAGAATAAATACACACACTAGAGAACTTCTCATTGGTGAACCCTTTCCATGACACCGTATTAGTTAATATCAAATAGTCTCAAATAACACACTGATCTTCAATAGCTCAAATCGATGTTTGTTTATGCAAGATTTTTTAGGAGACCATTTATGACTCAAAGCTTTTTCACTTTATCCTTGTTAGTCAGAGGGAACCTAGGGGTTCCTTGAATGACAACACTTCAAGAGATCTACAATTTGGCAATTCACAACTCTTCAGGTATTTGGTACCTCAATATGTTTGAAACACTTGCACGTGTTGTTCTTCTAGACTATGAGGGCCTACGATTCTCAGATGATTAAGATTGATGCATGCTTGTTTGATTAGTGTAGATCCCACCTCCTTTTTATGTCTTTTGAGATCTTCAATTAATTAAGATTTGATGCCATGATTTCTTTAATTTTATGAATGATATTTATGGCAAGAGCGTAGTTGTGTCTCTGTGCCCCTATGTATGCAGTAATTCCTTTCCCTCCATATTTTATACATGCATTAGGGGAATGATATTTTGATAAAACTGGATTCATCTTGTCTTCTCATGAAATTAGATGCCTAAATTATCATTTGGGGCCAATCTTCCATTAATTCGAGGAAGTTCATCTTATGCTGGATTATTGCCCATATAAATTTTGAGTAGGAACATTTAAAATATAGGTGGGCTATGGATTCAGCTTCCATTTTATGGAGAGCACACAAAAGGCAATTAAAACCCATTATATCCTTTATCTATAATATGTTTTGAATAACTAACCAACAAATAATGGAGGCTTTGGGGGACAAAGGATTCTTCCAGATAAGCTCCATCTAGTTTATTTTAGGGAAGTGATCCCTAATGGCCTCCAAGAAGGAGCTATTAGTGAAGCCTTTAGCATTAATAAGCCAAATAGGGTAATCTATAGTGTTAACATCAAGAGAGTAAATAGGAAGATAGTTGGCTAGTGCTTCCAATACTCTATTGTTACATTAGTTGGCTAGTACTTCCAATACTCTATTGTTACATCTCCAAGATTGATATTAAATGAGGAAAAAAACTTTGAAGTAAATGGGGATTTTATTTTTCAAGAAGTTAACCTCATTCGTTTTATCAATGGGCTTATTTGTCTCCAGTTGTCAAACCACAACCAAGATTGTTGACCATTTCCAATTTGTATTTTAATGTTAGGGTATATAGAGTCTCTTAGTCTAAGCATTTCTATAAGAGGCCAATAGAACATTTTGGATTCTCTTAGAGCCCAAAAGCATTAGTTCTAAAGATGAAATGTATGAACCCATTTGACCCAAATAGAGTTTTTGTCATTTAAGAGTCCCCAAATCCATTTAGCCATTAGAACTTTGTTTTTCTGTTTTAGGAAAATAATACTTAACCCTCCTTCTCATTTTGGGGAGCAAACTTTGTTCTAATTTCCATTAGTTGCATATGGGTTATTTATATCCCATGTCCAAAGGTACATCTTCAATATTCTTTCCAATTCTTTAATAAGCCTTTTTGGAAATATCATATAAGCTCCCTAGTATGTATGGATGTTAGCTAATACACTTTTTGTGAATTGCAATCTCCTCACTAGAAAGAGTTTTTTGTTTTGCCTAGTAGTAACTTTGACCTTAGTAGCCTCTACAAGTATGGCACAATCTTAGCACCTAGGTTTCTTAAGGATACCTATGAAGATGCTTTAACTAGGACCTTGCAATAACAATGAGAATAATAATAATAATAAAGATTGATGACTATAAGGATATAAAATTATTTATATTGTAAACAAAGATCATAAAGTAAAACAAGGTTTAGATATGTGAAGATGCCTCAATAAGTAATATTGAGCCTTTCTTATAGCATTTTTTAGGGTTATGGTCAAAATTTTCATATTTTCTACATTTCAACAATTATCCCTTCTGAGGAAATTTGTTCAAAATTTTCAAATTTTAGGCTTATTTTTTATTCTTTTCTTGTAGTTTTGGGTCTTCCTAGCATGATTGTTTTAGATGTTGGGTGTTTCACTTCTGCATCAATTGTAGGCCATAAAATTTCACCCTAATAGGCTATAATATATGGTCATCCAAACTAAGGAGCTAAGCCTTCTTATAGTAATCATCTACAAACGTCTCAACCATTTGTTTGGAATGATGGATAAAATTTATGGTGTATTTTGCATATCATATATGAATGTAATTCCTTCACTGTCGTCTATCTAAATTTGACATTAATAAAATCATTAATCAACTTTATGAATCAATGTTCTCTTTCTCTACAATTGATACGGATTCAACTCGTGTTCATATCATTACAACTTGGAATATTCATTAACAAAATATGTTGTCCTCTCTTTTCCCTAACTCCTTTTTAATACTCTACACATGCTTAAGTTAACAAATATATCCAGTCTCTCTCCGTACTCTTTAATCATTTTTATTATAGAGATACTAGACTTCTAATGAATTCTATCCCTGAAATGTCTCATTAAGCACTTGAAACAACTATAATCATGTTTGTAATAACATTTTAAAATTCTTTTGTATTTCCAAACTCTATGCCCAATCTTTACTGTGGTGTCACGCCAATTGGATTATACCTAGTACTTGTATTTAATCTTCACAATGCTTCATATGGCTCATCTCCACTTAGATATTCATCATTGTCAATAAAACTACAATAATCAGTTTAATCAATTCCAACTAGTACATGTTCATCCAAAATGTCTGCTTGGAAATCAACTTATATACGTTCATCATCCTGATCACCAACTTGTTTATCACCCTAGTCACTAACTTGCTCATCAGTTTCTAAGATTGTATCTTCAGTAACTAAAATCATTAACATAATTCACTCTAACATTACTACTTCTTTCTTCACAATGACTATCTCCATCCTCCCTAAAAAAGTCTTCCCCTCTAATTATAGATAATATGACAGGTGTAAGGACCAGTGTTTCTAATTTATGGGTTACATATACATCAATCATTTCATAGATTTTCCTAAGATTTATGAGTCTAATGCAACTTTTGTTTGATTTAATAAGTCTCAATGACTCACTAAAGTTGAAACTAAGTATCCTATAATATTCCTTACCAACTTGAAGGTACCTTAGATCCTTTTTTGACTCGTACATTTGCCTATAATTGACATAATCAAATTCAACTTTTTGAAAGATACTTGTATCCCTATCAACATATTTCACCTTAGATTTTGATATAAGTTTCCCACCAAAAAATGGCCTTATACGTCAATATTGTGTCATTTTAAACCTATTTATAATCATTAAAAAATTAAAAGTGACATTAGTCCATATTATGAATTCCCAATGTCAAATTATATTCTATATGGATGTAAATTACATATTACAAATAATTAGAAAAAAAATTACAAGTTAATAAAAAATTGAAGCATCTGTAACTCGTACACCACATTTCAAAAAATATCTAAATTAAAAAAAGGAATGTAATTCAAATAGCATTCCAAGTAATGCAATTTACTAGCACAACATCACTAAAACTTATTAAAAAAGCTAGTTCGAAGCTAATTTCATAGTGTTCCACCCTACCTCCCACCATCTCCAAAACATCTAATAAATATTTGTCAAGAAAATAGTTTAAAACCTTAGGAATGAGATGCAACGTCTCTTCTCTATTATTCAAAAGTACATAGTTTATAGTCATGGGCATTAACTAACCACCTCTAAACCAAATATGAAGCTCTAATTAGTAGATATTACTAGAACTCTAGAACATAACCTTAGAAAAGTATATGCAAATCAATCAACACATCAATAAATAAAAACTTGGGATATAGGTATTGATAATAAAGATTTTAAGTTCTCAAATTATTTCATTGTTAAGAGAAACAATTGAATACTTTCTTCCATATGAAAAGTTATAAACAACACATTATCAGAATTTATTTTCATTAATAAAAACCCAAATAAAAAGGAAATTAATCACAAATTTCTATTTTGTTGATATAGTAATACTCCTACTTTCAACTAATTTCTTTCGTTGAAACTACTAAATTAGCAAATCTTAATGTTACTATAACTTCTTTTTAATATAAAGACACAATGTAGTCATGAACGCAACATATGCTATAAGGACCATATGTGTAGATTGAATTCATGCTTAACTTAACACATTTAGAGACAGACAAACAGAAAGACAAAGAAATACTATGAAAAAATTAGCTATTATGATGTATTATCTTCATAATTTATTGCCTCCTCTCTTTTGTCACGTGTACATATATATATTGGTTCAGTCGGATTTTGCTGGGGCTGAACATCATTGTTTGGATCCATAATTCCGTGTGGTTTTGACTGATGGATACCTGCAAAACAAATAATGGCTCGCCAGGGGTTGTTTCCCGGAAGGCCCCTCCGACGCTCAAGTTATTCTTTTTAGAGAGTTTCGATTGCTATGAATAGAGAAAAGGCTAGGGTTGTAACCTCGTACCTGTATCACGGTAGAATAGTACCTTATATACCTGGGATTACCA
>JAOTAX010132928.1:0-18169 GCA_025629825.1 Erythroxylum guanchezii | reverse complement strand
CATCAATTTATGAACACAAATTTCACAAATCAACCAAAATTAAGTCCAACATAAATGCATTATAATTGACTTAACATTATTCTTTCAATTTTGATCAGTTCTTTTCTTCCTTTCACAAATATTATGACCGTCTTATATGCAAGAGCAAGACCTCGAGATGTTATGTTCTACTGAGCGGAAACACATTTGCTATTTATCTTTTCCATTGTCGATTAGTCAACATTAAAAACAAGAAAGTCGTAGACTCGTAGTTGCTGTATTCTAGCAAAAATATTTAGTTTATAATTTATAAAAATGAGAAAATTCATACACGGATTGTTTGAAAACCTTTGAATTGAATTCATTAACGAATTGGATTCAATTATATTAATGAGATTGAATTGAATTCAATTTACACTGTTTGGAACAAACTCAGTAATAATAAAAATGAATTCAATTACACTGCTTGTAATGAGAATAAATATAGTGAGAAATGAGAATGAATATTATTATTATTATTATTATAATGGTTGATTAAGAGGAATGAATGATTACTATTACCATTAACAGTTGTTGATTTGTAAAAAATATTGATAAATAAAAGTTTATTATATTTTAATTAATTAATTAATCATACTTTAATTACTTATACTGTAATTAATCAATTACAATATATTAATTAATTAAAATTACATTAAAATATTGTAATTAATTTTAATTAATTATATTGTAATTAATTAATTAAAATTAATTACAATATTTTAATTAATGAATAAACTATATTTTAATTAATTATATTGTTTTTAATTAATTATTAATAATATTTTAATTAATAGTCTTTGGAATATAATCAAGTGAAGCACAAGAGAGTGAGAAATGAAGTAGTTCAAAGAATGAAAGATTAAAAGAGCAAGACATTACTTCAAGTTTCAATGTAATTGAATTCCTATATTTAGAGGAGTGAATTTAATTTATAAAGAAGATGGGTTTCAATTACATGCATTAGTTAAATTCATTCCATTTTTATGCTTTCAAACAGCTGAATGTCAATTACATACTTGAATTTAATTCAGCCCTTTTCAAACAGGCTGTTAGTCTATATGTGTCGTTCCTTTTCAATGGTTACATTTAACAGACAATAACTTGAACATGCGTCCATGAAGATAAAAATTCCAGAGAAATCCAAATGTAGAAATAAATTGTTAATTGCAATCCGTCCAATTTATTAATTCTAAGTAGTCAACTCTCAATAAGAAAATATACTCAACAAATAAGGCTTCCCGCTTTATTATAATATATGTAATATTTTTTTATATTTTTACAAAAAGATTGTTTTTGTGATTTGTAAGCAAGTGGAAAATTGAGGTTGAGCAATTATTCATGGTAAAGAATTTGGGTATTATAAAATCATTTGCAAAGGAGTAATGCATAGGCTAAGAGCAGAACTATGATCATAGGCATGTACACTGGCGAAGTCAGGAATTTGTTTTAGGGAGGGGCAAGGTATATATATATATATATTTTTTAATCCAATCCACCATGGGCAACGATATTCTTTTAGGGTGGGCAACTTCTATATACATATATATTTTCTTTTAAAAAAAAATTGAGGGTGGGCATTTCTATGTAGCTTCGCTACTGGGCATGTATTATAAAGAGTATGATTTTATTACTTGTCCGTCCATAATCTCTAATCCTGAATAAAATGAAATTATGTTTTAATAACAACAACAATATTTAATAAGAGTCCACTAAAACATGAGATTTAGAGAGGTCTAATAATATATAGCTTTATCTCTACTTGATAAAAAGACTATTTTTGATAGGAAAATAATGATAATATAAAATTAAAAAAAATGCAATGCAATATATAATACAATGCATAGAGGACATGGTAAAGAATTTTTTTTTAAAACATAATCTTTAACAAAGGAGAGTTTTATTAAGAAGTGATCAAGAACTTGTATATACTATTTAAATTTTATTATAAATGACTAATAAAAATTAATAAGTATTATTTGATTTATTTTTAAAATATAATTAAATATTTATTTTTTATTAAGTGAACAACATTTTTAATTAAAATTTGACAATTTTATATAAAATTGATATATGATATATTTTAAAATATATTATATGTCCGCTTCGTTATATAAAATTGATACATGATATATTTTAAAATATATTATATGTCCGCTTCGTTAAATTTTGAAATAAGAAAATAACAAAAATGGTGTATATACTATATATCCATTTGATAAAATGTGACGACTTTTTTAAAATATTAAACTATAAAACCATAAATTATAACGGGTCCTAATGTCTTAAAGATTGGGCTGTAATTATTTTGTAGACTTCGTAAGCCCCACTATACCAATATGGACGATCCAGCAGGGCATTTGGATTAGAGGAATATGGAATTCATTTGTATATATCATCTATCAATCAAGAAACTTATAAAACAGTATTTGAATTTTGACATAACATGTTATATAATGCAAACCCAATGCATGTATTTATATCAATTCCTTAATTTAAAGATAACTTTGGTCTATTCAAATATCAACCAAATATTTAACTAATTATTTCTTTTTTTGATTTTGCATTATAAATAAGAATGGACGAGGAAACAAAGACTAACTGATTATAAATTTGAAAAAACTTTATATATTGAAAAATTATAAAAAGTTCCTTATAATTTTACTTAGTATCAATTTCTCCACTTATTAGAAGTCTGTTGACATTTGATAGAATTAGAATTAAGTAACCGGTTAGGGTAGTTCAATCGTAAATTTTTTTAATTCTTCAATTTTTAGTTCAATCTTCAATTTTTCGGTTCGATTTACTTTAATAACTCGTATTGTTAAAAATTTATCAATTTATTAATTAATTAGTCAATTTTTATAAATTAATAAGTTCTTATAAGTTTAAATAAATTAATTAATTTTTATTTAAATAATAATCTTTTTTAATTATATTTTAAATTTCTTACTGGCATTTAATACATGCCTATGATCATAGTTCTTCTCTTATTATATTATTTAATTATATTTTAAATAATAGCCTTATTTGTTAGTCAATTATTGGAATAGGATCATGGCATTGAAATTCTAACTTAGTAACTGCTATTTTGTCTTGGATCTTTAACTTTGAAATTATACATTTAAAAATCTTCCACGGCCAAATGCTTCACTTTCCCTCCTAAAAAAGAACGATGCCGAAAAAGCGAAGAGTCCCCGAGGTCCTATGGAGACTGTTCAGGAACCGGGCGATGACCCTTGGCACCGGCGTCGTATGTCTAATTTCTGAATGCAGCGGCTGCCAAGATGTCATGTCCTATCTGCTCCGACCGGACGATCCCGCTGACTACCGAAAGCTCCTCAACCACTCCTTCGTCGTTATCAACATCGACGCCCCTCCCATTGGCCGCCACGATCCCGCCAATAGATGGCCTCAAAAGCATGTATATGTTGACATTTTCTTCTCATGCGCCATGGTTAATCGGTTAGCTTTTGCTTATTTTTCTTTGTTTTCATGACATTTCTCAGATTGTGGAAAGGACCATGGAAATGATAATGAGGGACAAACTGGCTTCTTC
Source organism: Erythroxylum guanchezii (assembly GCA_025629825.1). Taxonomy (NCBI): domain Eukaryota; kingdom Viridiplantae; phylum Streptophyta; class Magnoliopsida; order Malpighiales; family Erythroxylaceae; genus Erythroxylum; species Erythroxylum guanchezii. The sequence continues at coordinate 14,592 of JAOTAX010132928.1, read as the reverse complement.
TAATGTTATATGCAGTGATTTTGATAAGGTTTGACACGCATTATGTGTTTGTTTGGTTCCGTTTATTACTGTACTGAGATTTTGTGTACTAAATCATATTTAATTTACTTTTTCATTCATTATGAGGAAAGGTTTTTATTTTCTTTTGTAATTGAATGGCTTATCTTTTGGAATGTAATTAATCGGTTTCTTTTTTCTTTCTTTAATCATTTTTGGCAGTGTACTCATTCCAGTCCTATTGTAGAGCTCTTAACCTCTTCTGCATGGAGTCTATTGCTAAGCAGGGTATAGTATGGGTTCGGATATATTGCATTGTGCAATTTTTGATGTAATAGTCACTTGCCGAATAAGTTTGGTGCAAATTGGAATTTTCAGGTTGGGGATGCTATCATGATTTATCTTCTAAAGCATACAACAATTATTTTGCCACTTCCACGTAAAAAATATCATCAGGTGGCAGGTCCTCCAATCTGTAATTTGGTACTTAAATCATCAAAAAATATAGCGGAATCAGAACACCAGCCTCCTTCATTGGCCCAATCTGGTACCTAATACCAAAATAGCTTGCTTTCTTGGAATGTACCCCTTGTATGATCTCATTCATTTCAGTTCTATTGATTTTGAGGCTTGCAATTTGTTTAGATACAGAGACACGAAGGGAAAAAATTTCCAATGCAGCAGATGCGTATTGGAAATTGTATTGTGATTAAGATTTAAACTCTTGGGTTTTGACTATAACTTCTGCGGCCCAACATTTTGCATCTACTGTTTATCTGCAGTCAGGGATTAGTTCTACACTGCTTGGCATAGATAATATATTTGAACTTTCTGTTTTGCTCGAACTTTTTCTTGCAACTTTTAATTTATTGTTACATGTCTTGAAGTCAAATGGGGTTTTGATTGCAGAAATGGTATGCAGTTTTATACATATCGAGATCAAGGCATTGAGAGTATATTGCTCCCTAAATATTTGGTACGACACTAGATTGAATTATTCAGTTGAACTTTAATTTTCAGGACACTTGAAGAGGAGCATTATACATGAGAACACTAACTCAGTGTGCAAGAGACAGTGGCGTTGTTCTTTTGGCGCTGATGTTTCTGTTTCTTGTGTTGGAAGTAATAGTAGAAATTGCGCGGTGCCTTTCTGCCAGTTTTTAAATAAAAGTCAGACAAATTCTTTTAAGCAAGATGCAATAGAAACTAGAACTGGAGTTGAGAAAGGGCATCATCAAGCCAATGATGAACTTGAAGTCTTGTGTGAAACTTCAGTGAAGCCCAAAAAGCGTTCAAGACCGTTTAAGTGGCAGCGAATCAAGAAGCGTAGGTGTTTGGATATTAAAGAAACCAGTAATGAAGCCTATTATCCGATGAATTGCAACTCAGCTGGAAGCCTTCAACATTACTCTGTAGAAAATCCAAATCATTGTCATGAGAAGGTAATTTCTAGTGAGGACAGTGATCTGGTGATTCGGGTTCAATTTGAAGTCAAATACTCCAAATATTCTCTGTTTATTGGCGATGAATTCTCAAGCCAAGTTTCATTTGAACCTTTGCTTAGGGCTAATTTAATTTTTGTTACCAATACTACAGAAATGCTCTTCTTTTCATGTGTTCCAAGCTCCTGATTCACTCTCTAAAGGGATCTGGATTAATAGACGACCCATATTTTATAACTTGGAGCATTCTCCATTTGTTCTTCCCCGGAAACGTATCCTTCTCCCATTGCGTTCCCTGATAGTCTGATACACTTGTTTTTGTGCTTTTCTTTTTGTGCAGTTTGACATACCGATGGCCTACTTTTGTGATTTTCACTATGCAAAAAATCCAAGTATAATTCACTAGTTCTTGTCCAATATAACAATGTTGTTTGGTGCTATAGTGTTCTTTAATTAGATGCAAGGGACAGGAATAGATAGGGCTAACTTGCACAAACCTCAATCCCATGCATTATGGTGCATGTATCCAAACAGTGGATTACTGGATCATTGCTTCTTTTTCCTCCTTTCCTGGTATAAAGCTGTTGTTATAACTTAACAGTAATCAGATGAACTAAACTACTTAAAGCCCAATTTTGCTGGGTCAAAGTCTCTTATTGAAAGCATCTTTCACTTCTCTGAAACAAATGTAAGTGCCTCACCAATGCCATGCCCTATGAGCTCCAGCTTTTGTCCCATTGGATCCATATGCCTGTAAGTCATTTCTCTAGCATATTGCTTTAGACTTTCAATGCGCTCCTAATTTATTTATGATGTTTATTGTGCGTTTCTTGTTGGCAATATTGCGTTTGAGAGCCTATACATACATCCTTTTGGGCTTCTGTTAACTGATGACCAAATAATTTATGATCCTGGGGTTGGTTTAATGACTTACTGCTTAGAGCCCTCGCTTAGAGTGTTCTGATAATGCTCTTAATGGGACTTATTTTTCATTTCACAGTAAGACTCCTGCTGAACGACCAGATTGTAGGTTTAGCTATTCTGCACCTGCTCTTGGACCAAACTTAAAAATTTGAATTCCCTGAAAGAGTTAGATTCTGGAGAGGTAAATGCCGTGGAAGTGTATAAACTTCCCACAATGAAGTTTCTATTGCTTCTGTTTTTCAACCTTTATCTTTCATTATTTGTAGGAACTAGGTAAATATGCTTAATATTGTGGTTGAAGGTAATTCTGTTACAACTAAACCTATCCTTTGCTTTAAGATATATTAATCTAGACAATTTAAGGAGCCACAGGTACATAGTACACGGCACATTAATCATTTCTTTTGTTTTCTGTCTGCAAATTTTTCAGGTACCATTCATTTGTTAAGCTGTTTAAGATTATTATTCGCCGAGCTCAACACTGCAAGCACTTGAGGTTGTTGGATAAGCATTGCAGTGTTTCATCTTTGAAAGATAATAAACTGAAAAGTTGCAGCTCACTTTTGGAGGTTAATTTTCCTTGAGAGTTGTGACATTGGAAACATGCAATTGCTGTACAGTTTCCTTTTGTTTCTTTTTGAAAAGTTGGTATTTGTTAAGAAGTCTTGTTTTCAGGGGAACAATTTGGAGAGACAACCAACAAGGGTGTTCCATTGTATTGATATTGAAGATGGCAAAGGAATGTTTGTGAACAATAACTCCCAGGTCGAGGAAGCCAAGGCTTTTTGTTCAAAAAATCAGGTGATTTCATTTGTATGGGCTGCCTGTAGAACCATAGTTCCTCCAGACTTGCTAGGAACTCCGTCTAGCTGCAGAATCTTAAGGAGAAACATTTCCAAGTTTATTCGACTCAGAAGGTTTGAGAAATTTTCTATGAAGCAGTGTATGCATAAATTGAAAACTTCAGGATTCCCATTTCTGTCAGACAAGCATTCGCCTTTCTACTTGGGTGTGTGGATGTGGCATTTTGAGCTCAATAAGAATGGTAAGGAGGAACTTTCTGAAGTTAACAGTGCTGCATTTAATTTGAAACAAGTGCTTTTGAAGAGATGGATATTTTGGTTTTTCACATTTCTGGTTGTGCCATTGATACAAGCCAACTTCTATGCTACGGAAATTGAGCATGGGAAAAATGATGTGTATTATTATCATAAATCAATATGGGAGAAGTTGCATAATAGAGCAATTTTTAACATGAAAAGCCACAATTATCGACCTTTGGATATTCTTGATGTTGAAACTATTGTGTGGAAAAGGTCATTCGGTTTCTCAAAGCTCAGGCTTCGTCCAAAAGAAAATGGAGTTAGGATGCTTGCAAATCTGAAAGCGTCATCCTGGATTCCGGCTCAAGGTTCCCCGAAAGTTTGCAGTCTTGGGATGCTGAAGAAAGCACAACGTAATCTCGGCACTGTTAAATCTAAAAATTTCAAGTCTGTGAATTATGTTCTTCGTGATACATATGCTGTTCTAAAAGGCATAAAGTTAAAGGAACCAGAGAACTTAGGGGCGTCAGTATTTGACTACAATGATATATACAAAAAGTTATGCCCGTTTATAACTTCTCTGAAGAATGGATCGACCACAATACCTGATGTATTTGTTGTTGTTTCTGATGTATCAAAAGCTTTTGACTCTATAGATCAAGACAAGCTGCTTGATGTAATGAAGGATGTTTTACACGAGGATGAATATCATCTGAAACAGTCTTATCAAGTTGTATGCACCAAGAAATCATTGTGGGTCCATGAGAATTTCATGTTAACTGACCCAAGCATCAGCAAAGGCATTACCGATTTCAGTTCTCTGCTGTCTGGTCCACTGCACGCTGTAATTGTTAATCAGGTATTATCTGGTTTTCCTTCCTTTTTGAGGTCTATCTTCTTTGGTTTTATTTAGTAGGCCTTAGTTTGTTTATTCTCTGTTAACATTCTTTTCATGGATGACTGCAAGGGTCCGAAACCTTCTCGGAAACTTATCTTTTCATGTTTGACACTTCTCTCGTTATATTGAAAACGATCGTGCATTCTTTTTAGCTTGGTTGTATTAACCTTTTCTAGCTGGCACATATTTCCTACGATCTGATGTATGCCTTTCCTCGTCTTGTTTAGCTTTCGGGTGCTCCTTGCAGATTATATAATTTTAATTGATGTTGGTAGTGGGTGTTGTACGTGTGATATATATGTGGTGTTCTTGTAGCTTGATCAGTGATTATAAGCATCAGTGTCTCTAAACATTCGTATAAATCTCAGTGTTGCTTTACAGTTATTCAAAAAGCCATTGTGGCAACCATAAAGTACAAGTTCAGGATCTCATATGGAACATTTCAGAAAACATTCTATCAGAACAAAATATGAAAACAGAAAAAAACTATTATGCTAGTTTGCCAATATGTTAACTGCTTGAATTTAGATTTGGATTGTGATAAAATGAGTGAAAATGTCATTCTTTTGCCTGGCAAATAATTCAGCACTCCATAATCCATCCAGGATATTTGAGCTCCTTTTACAGAGCCTTGTTGATGTCTCCTAATATTTTGGAAACCAGCCATTGATTTGAGAATGAGTCAAAAGGATAGTAAACATTTTTCAGAAGCCAGCTATCACCTAATTTTCAAGTTACTCATCTTTGCAGGGACAAGATAAGCATTTGAAAAGGAGGCAGCTGTTATACATTCTGAATGAGCATGTGAAACGAAATATAGTACAACTGGATAAAGGGTTTTATTTGCAAGATTTAGGTATACCTCAAGGAAGTGTTTTGTCTTCTCTCCTTTGCTCATTTTATTATGGGCACCTTGAAAGGAATGTGATCTTCTCATTTCTTGAAGGAACTACTGGACCTCTTACTTGTGACCTTACTAAAGTTATCTCATCTCCCTCTAGCATACTTCTTAGATTAATTGATGACTTCCTCTTCATATCAACCTCAAAGAAGCAGGCAGCCAGCTTCTTCTTCTTGTTGCAAAGAGGATTTCAGGGATATAATTGTCACATGAATGAGGGAAAATATTGTCTAAATTTTGATATAGAAAATGGCTCAGAGCCTCCATCGAACAGGATTTATGTTGGTGATGATGGTGTGTTGTTTCTTCGATGGAGTGGTTTGTTTCTAAACTCTTGCACTCTGGAAGTTCAGGCCGACTACACAAGGTCAGTTTTCATTCTGTTATGGATAGATGCATATGCAGTGCTTCATGTTGGATCCTTTTCTATCATTGCTTGTCTAACTCATCAGTCATGTGTTGGTGATCTTACTGCTGTAGCCGATATTAAATTTTGTTGGCCTTTCAGAAATCATGTATTTAGATGCATGCTTTGCACGAGATTAGTTGAAGTTGTGACGTAGTCATCAATCTTTCCACTTTAAGCTGGTATATTGAACCAATATGTCTAATCTGTTCAGGTTATAACTCGCTTACTCTACATTCAGGTATCTGGATAACCACATGAGTTCAGCTCTTACTGTGTGTTGGCAAGATAAACCTGCTCATCAACTTAAAATGAAGTTATGCGACTTTGTGAGACCCAAATGCCATCCTATATTCTTCGATTCAAATATCAATTCAGGACCTGTTGTGAGATTAAATATCTACCAGGTGTTTTTGGTTTGTGCAATGAAGTTCCACTGTTATGTATCTGACATGTCATACATTTGCAAACTACGCCCAGGATGTTTCTTGAGAATCATTCAGAAGTCGTTTAGGTATATCTATTGCTCTTTGTTGTTAATCCAGTACGTCTTATTGAGTCTAGGAATCATATTCACTTATAGTTTTATTTTTCATCTGAATCTAGCTCCTTTCATACTCAAAATATGTCCAGTATAAAGCTATAATGGAAGGGAGAGGGCTTTTGCCTTTAGCTAGAATCTCTCCATTGCATTGCTCCCCTCCATCGCCCAACTTTAGAGATTTAAATCTAGGAGCTCCATGTTGTGCTTTTGAAATTTAAAGCCTTTGGTTGTTTAATTATATTCATCCTACATATGTTGTCTTGTGGCTGACTGATGTCAGGTACATGTATGCGCTTATAAAGAAAAGGATGCATGCTGCTATGTATCTTGGCTCCGGTTTGCATCCAGTTCTTGAATTGTTAAAGGAAGAAGTTGAATGGCTTGGATTGGATGCATATATCCATGTATTACGGAGAAAGCAATCACGCCATAGAGATCTATTATCTTTGTTGAAATCCAAGTGGTCAACACGTAGAATAGGTGCGACAGTGTCACCTCAGTTAAAATATGCCGTTGATAAGTCACACTCTTCTTTGATCTGGAGAATCAAGTATTAAATTGATTGATTAATATGCTTTTTTTTTTCATTTTTCGTTCGTTCAACTGCTCCATGATGTTCTTTTGCCAGTCATTTACATACTTGATGCTTTCAAAGACTAGATAGTATTAGCAACGCCCTTTCTCTGAGTACAGAAGATGACGATGACGCTGTGAATGATCAAGTCGCAGGTTTTCGTTCTACAGCTGTAGCGTTTAATTAATGTCCTATTAAGATTCATGTTTTCTTTAAGTATATATACACTAAGGGCGAATAAGATGGACGATCACACATTTCCATCCCACCGTCTCTTTGATTTAAGGGCTCCTGCTTCCGTCTCATTGTCATGCCTGTTGCTTATTAGTCACAGCTCGTGACTTCTTATTTTATATTTTTGTAACTGCTATTTTGAATTTCACTTATTAAATATATATATATATATATAGATATATATAGATGAATGAGATGGACTATTGTGCATTTTCATCCCACCGTTCTTTTGATCCAACAGCTTTTGCTTTCATTTTATCGTCACGCGTGATTTCTTATTTTTTATTTCTATAATTGTTACTTTGGACTTCACTTATTAAGTATATGTATATTAAGAACAAATGAGATGGACGAATACGGAATTTTATCTCATTGCCTGTTTCATGAACGACTCCAATTTGTGCTCTATTTTTGTCACAGCTGTCCTAATTTTTTTTCTTTTCTTATGTTTTTTCATAAAAGCGAAGCAATCACATTTTTGCATTTATTAAAGCAAAACGATCACATTTTTGCACTTATTAAGTATATATATATATATATACTAAAGACGAATGAGATGGACGAATACGAAATTTCATCTTACCGCTTGTTTGGTTGACCTAAATTGTCGTAGTTGTGCCAATTTTTTTTTCCTTTTTTAATGTTTTCTTCATAAAAATGAAGTGACCACGTTTTTGGGCTTACCATCTATTAAGAGCGGCTATGTTTCCATCCCATCGTCTGTTTCATCAACAACTTGATTTCTCCATTATACTCTTATTACGATTTTGACTTAAATTATTACAACTATAACTCATGTCATCCTTTTTTTTTCCTTCCACTGCACTGTTGTAACAGTTGTGACTTAAATTGTGACAGTCGTTGTTACAGCCGTGACTCATGCCATATCAATTTTTTTTCTTATGTTTTGTTCTTAAAAGTTGCATTTATTCCTAAATATACTTATTAAGTATGTATATATACTAATGGGGTGGGCGACTCCGCATTTTCATCCCATCGTCGGTTTCATCTAACGGCTCTCATTCTTTATTATATACTAAGGACGAATGAGATTGACGAACACGAAATTTCATCCCATTGTTCGTTTCATGAACGACTGTAACTTAAATTGTCACAGTCGTGTCAATTTTTTTCTTATGTTTTGTTCATAAAGGCGAAGCGATCACGTTTTTACACTTATTAAAGCAAAGCGACGACGTTGTTGCACTTACCATAAGTATATATATATATATTAAGAATGAATGGGATGGACGAATACAAAATTTCATCTCATCGTCCATTTCCTAAACGACTGCGATTTGTGTTATACATTTGTCACGACTTGAATTTTCACAGTCGTGTCAAATATTTTTTCTTTTCTTATATTTTGTTTATAAAAGCGAAGCGACCACATTTTTGCACTAATTAAAGTAAAGTGACCCACGCTTTTGCATTTACTGTCTACTAAGAGCGATCACGTTTCCATCCGACCATCTGTTTCATCAACGGCTCGATTTCTCCACTATACTCTTCTCACGACTGTGGCAATCTCCTTTTTTTTCTTTCCTTTCACTATATTGTTGTCATGTTGTGACTTAAATTGTCACAACCGTGACTAATGCCATCCTATTTTTTTTCTTTTCTTATGTTTTGTTACTAAAAGCGTCAACGTTTTTGCATTTATTCCTAAATATACTTATTAAGTATATATATACTAAGACCGAATGGGATGGATGGCCATGCATTTCTATCCCACTGACCGTTTTATACAACACCTCTCATTCGTTACATTTTTTTTTTTTGCATAAAGGGAAAAGATTACAACGGAAGCTACATGTAGCGGGGGAAACATATCCCTGACATATCCTCTAATAGGAGACGAGAGCACCCTAAAGGTGGAACATCAAAATAAGTGACTCCAATGCCGTCCTGACTAGTCTGGGAAGCGAGCCAGTCCGTGCACCTGTTGCCCTCTCGATACACATGTCGATGAACAACAGACCAGTTCCGGTTGAGAAGTTCCCGGATACACATGACGAGAGGGTTGCCCGACTGAGAGCGGGAGGTCACAGAAGAGAGGAGCTGATGCACTCCCACCGAATCCACTTCTAACTCAAGCCGACGAAAGCCTAATCTCCAAACCAAGGATAGTCCCGTGAAGACGGCTCAGAGTTCCGCGGACTGCGCTGAGCACCATCCTATGAGCTGAGAGAACCCGCCTAGCCATATACCGTCACTGTCGCGTATGAGACCACCAACGGAGGCAGTGAAATGAGTAGGATTACAAGCCCCATCCGTGTTCAACTTGACCCATCCTGTCCGCGGCCGACTCCAACCGACCAGATGCTCCTGCCATGGACGGAAGCCTGAGGGGCCCAGGCTGTGCCTCTCGGTCGCCTTCTGCACCTGATCTGCAAAGGTTAAGATAATAAACGAGGGTGAGATGGGACGCACAAAATCAGATTAAAAAATAGATTGGTTCCTCCAAGCCCAGAGAAACCAATAGGTCAATCCAAAAAGCAGTGACCACGCCTTGCCCTGCACTTGCCAAGACTGGAGGAGGTGGGGAAGCAGCTAGTCGCTAGTGGGAAGAGCAGAAGCAGACGAAGTCACGATGTCCGGCAGGACAGTGGCCCACACTTGTCTAGCAAGCGAATAGTCGCGAACAACATGAAGGGAGGATTCTTCGTGGCCGCAATGGGGACAAGAACCGTCGGTAGTAAGATGACGGCGCACCCGATGTTGATTGCTCAGCAAGCGGTCCTTCACCAGTAACCAAAGAAAGGAGCGCACCCGCTGAGGTCCCGGCCACTGCCAAATGGCTTGCCACACCCCATGCCGAGTTTCGGCTTCATGACCCATAAGTAGAGAGTATGCAGAGGCCACGGTAAAGTGACCATGATCAGACGCGCCCCAAACGATCCTGTCGTGACCCAGAAGAGGGGAGGGAGGACACATGCCAGCTATAGTTCGGCAAAGCAAAGGGGAGAGGAACTCCTGAAAGGCAGCCAAATTCCAAAGGCCAGAAGGAGCCACGTAATGCCGAACAGTGTGGGTAAGAAGTTGGTCCGGGAGGGGCTGAGTAGAATGTGAGAGGAGAGGGCCAACTCCCGTGACCCAAGGGTCTAGCCAGAAACGCGTAGTAGTACCATTTCCGAGTTGCCTCTGCATTCCTTGAGTCACGAGAGGCCAAGTCGCCTTTATGCTTCGCCACACCATCGAACCCCCAGAGGAAGGAAGGGAGATTGGAATGCGGTGAGCATCAAAACCATATTTACCAGAGAGCACTTGGACCCATAAGGCATTGGATTTGGCAATTAAAGACCAGCCAAGTTTGGCCAGGAAGGCATCGTTCGGATACCCAAACCCCCAAGAGCTTTGGGTTGACAAACCTCCTCCCAGCTAACCAGGGGAATCTTCCGTCGGTCGTGAGACGAGCCCCACAAAATTTTTTGCATAATTTGCTCAAGCGTGTCACACAGACCACGAGGCAACCGGACCGTCTGCATCGTATAGCTTGGTATAGCCGCGATCACCGATTGGACCAAGGTGACCCGGCCAGCAAAAGATAGAGTGGAGGGGGACCAACCAGACAGCCAGTGTTGGACCTTATCAAGAATGTGCTGATAGGTGCGTTTAACGACACGCTGGTGCAGGAGGGGAACCCCAAGGTACCGCCCGAGGTCGATAGTCCGGGGGAAATCGAGAGCGCGGCTTAAGGCACGACTGATCGAAAGGGGGACATTCTTGGAGAAGTAGCATCTCGACTTAGCTGTGCTCACTTTTTGTCCGGAAGCGGTGCAAAACGAATCCAACACCTCCCGAACAACGTGCACTTGGTCAATAGAAGCCTCAGAAAAGAGGATGAGATCGTCGGCAAAGAATAAGTGGGAAAGGGGGAGCCCTTGCCTACTCAAACGGACATATATATATATATATATATATATATTAGTCATAACTGTGCATTATTAATTGTTAATTATCATTAAGTATTATATACTAAAATTATATATATATATATATAGCTCTTTACGGTTGTGACACAACTGTGAATTACATATTAATTATTATTAAGTACTATATATTAATATTAATATTATTGATAATATTATTATTAATTAAGTATATATATATTAAGGACGATGGGATGGACGACTATAAAATTCCATCCCGTCGTCTCTTTTAGCGACAGCTTGGATTTTTTTTTTTTGTAATTGTTATTTTGGATTAATCACGACCACATTTTTTCATCCAGGTGTCTCATCCATCCAATAACTTGGATGATATTATCAATTAATAATCATTATTATTTAACTATTATTTAATTGTTAATTATGTCATTAGTAATTATTTTAATTAATTGTCAATTATGTAATTATCAATTTTAATTATTATTAAGTATATCATATTAAAGGCAAGGTTGTCAGTTGTTAAGTTCCTACCGTGCATGTTATTATTCATTATGAAATATTATTAATTATTAATTACTTATGTAATTATTGCTTACAAATTATTATTAAGTTTATACTATTGATTATTAATTCCTAGTTATCATTAATTAATAATTAATTGAATGTTAATTATAAATTATTTTTACTTAATTGTCAATTATGAAATTATTTATTTTAATTATTATTAACTATATCCTATTACATGCACGCTTATGACTAAAGATATTAATAACTAATTTTTATTTAATTATTAATTAAGTATATCCTTGTTAAGACTTGAATCTTACAATTGTGCATGTTATTATCAATTATTAATAATTACTAATTAATTATTATTTATTTGTTAATTATTTTATTATTGTTTATAAAATATTATTAATTATTAACCATGCATTATTAATTATTATTGTTATATCACTAATTATTATATACTAATATTAAGTATATATAGTAGTCACAATTGTGCATTATTAATTGTTAATAATTATTAAGTATTATATACTAATATTAAGTATATGTATAACCGTGAATTGCATATTAATTATTATTATTATATTATTAAGTATTATATATTAATATTTAGTATATTAATTAATTATTATTAAGTACTATATATTAATATTAAGTATATATCTATATAGCTCTTCACCACACATATCTTCATGATACATATTTAATTTTTTTAATTAAATATTAATTAATTCATTCATTAAGGCTATAGGCGTGACTACTTTTTTTAATTTGTTAAATAAATATTAATGAATGAATTCATTAAGGTCATAGGTGTCTGACCTTATATTTATTTTTCATTTTTTAAATTATTAAATATTATTTTTGACTTCACTTGTGATTGTTGTACCTACGTGTCGAAACGTTGAAGCTCTTCTTTCACTGTCCTATCCAAACATTGAAGCTATTCTTTTTTTTTTTGTCAAGCCACCCGGTATCCGGTGTCACAGGAGCAATCGACTAGTCTGAATTTGAGCCGGGTAGGACACTTGTGGGGCGACGAAGCTCTCCCTCACGAGTTTTAAAGCGACTCCATTTTCAATATTCGAACTCGAGACCTTGGTTAAGGATGGAGAGCCCGTGCCACTCCACCACAGCCCTCGTGGGTGAAGCTATTCTTATACCGTGCTATGATTGTTAGAGGCATTCAATAAATAAGCCACCAACTTATTAACACTCTTTTCTGAAGTAACCAATTAATAACTCAACTCTTCCCAAGAAATATCTCTGATTCTCTCTCTAATCTTCTCTCTTTTGGCAATAGTTTACCCACATAAGTCGAAGAATGACTGTCACTAATTAATAACTCAACTCTTCCCAAGAAATGATCTCAACTCCTCTCTTCCTACACCTCTCACCTTTTCTCTTTCTACCTCTCTACAACTTCCACGACATCTTTTCTCTCTTAACGTGTCGCAATCGAATGACACTTAATTTATTCCTATCATCGAACGACCACAGTTTATTCTAAAACCATAAAACTCTCCCTAACTTTATTGATATCGACTTCTCTGTCATCTACTTTCTCGATCTCTCTAGAACATCTTCCTCTCTTTCATTTATTTTCTCTACTGAATCCCCTCTTGCCCTCAAATTGGAACTATTTTCAAAAAAAGGATCAACATCAAACATAAAAAGCTCACAAAAGGAGTCACCTAAGTTCAACGTAGCACCTTCTACATGCATCTCGCAGTTTGGTACTTTTACCCATTCTCGTAGATAGTAAAATTCGAAGTTTCTCTATATTTTCAGATCTTACCTCACAAATGCTACGAGCTCTGTAAATTTGTAATTTGTTTTCGGTGCTATTTTTGACCTTTTGTTTTTTTTTTGGAATCAATTGATCTTGATATGTCAAAGAAATTTTCTGGAGGCTTCTACATACAAATATTTCACGATGAAACTCTTCCTATAAATATTGGTCTCTCCTTTTGGTTGTTCTTCGTTTGAAGGGATTAGTTTTTTGTTGGGTCGGTCGTGCTAGGCCTAAGCCCAACCTCAGAGCGGCACATGGGCCGATCGGCCCACTCCTAGATGTTGACCTAATTTCTGCAGGTATTTACTATATAAATTCATTACCTCATCATAAAAAAGGTACAACTCTAGAACCCTAACATTCTCTATTCTCAACTACCAAAAACCCTCACAAAAGACTAACTTGAGCGTCGGAGGGGCCTACTGGCAGTCAACCCCCGGTGTGCCTTTCACTGTTTTGTAGGTACTTCCTAGCTGGAGCTCAACGAATTCATGGATCCAAACAGCAGCGCCCAGCCCTACCAAAATCAGACAGAACCAGTTGGCGCCCACCATGGGGCCGGGCGTCAAGGCACCACGTCTAGAAGCACTCAGATCAGTCAGGCGGCGGTAGTAAATCCTGATGTAGCCGCTGTCACGGCACTTGCGCTACAACGAATGGGCTTGCGATTACCCGCTGTCCTTCCATCGGCGCATCATGATCTCCAGACCTAAAACATCCAAAACCCTAGCATAGATGAGTTACCCCCTCAAAACCCAAATAACCAAACGCAATATTCACATTCGAATGATCAACCACAACAATCCCAAAACCGTGATCAAGAAGCGCAGAGCGTGGCCCTAGAGAACAATGCTGGAAACAATTCACATCCTTACATCCAACACCCCCTCAACGTGAACCCTCCCGCACTACAACAAACCTCCCTCACTCAAAGACAAATAGAGGAAACAACCGATCTATTGATTCTCCAAATCTTACGATCTCAAACGGAACAACAACAAACCCCCGCTCGGCAGATAGGCATGATGGCCGATCGTCATTCTGTTGAATCTCTTGAAAAAATTGTGGATGATCCAATCAATATGGCCATGAATTCCCGTCCGGATCAGCCATCCACTCAATACCGCTCTCCTTTCATTCCAGAGATCTTGGATAGCCTTCTAGCGGTCGGTACTAAGATACCAACGCCTGAGAAATACACAGGAAAGATTGATCCCCTCAATTATCTTCAGCACTTCCAATCGATGATGAACCTGCATTGCATTCCCGATGCTATTCAATATAAGGCTTTCTGCACAGCCTTTCAAGAAGGAGCCTGGCGATGGTTCAACAGCTTACCCCCGCGCTGTATCACCTGTTTTGAGGATTTTAAGTTGCTATTCCTCAACCAATTTGCTACAAGTAAACGGCCACAGAAGACTGCCTTGGAAGTGA
>JAOTAX010132910.1:0-18169 GCA_025629825.1 Erythroxylum guanchezii | reverse complement strand
TGTGAAAGATAGTGAAATCTTAGAAAGATCTCTGAGGACTGGACGTAGCCCACGGTTTGGGGTGAACCAGTATAAATCAGCTGTGTCAGCACTCTCACAACTCTCAACTCTCTCTTAACTTAGACATTTTTATCTTACTATTTTCATACGAGAATTTTCAAAAAGGGGATTAGCAAAAAGAATACATAATTCAACCCCCCCTTCTTGTGCATTTGTATATCATTTGTTAAGTCTTAATTAACGTGTGATTCACTTCAAATAGACATCAAGTTTGAAGAAGCTATGAAAGTCTTTATTCATGAAGTGGGAGAAGCAGAGAAGACGAAGGTGATTATGGAAGAAAGAGAGCAACTTATCTTCTTACAGGACAAAATGTTAGATTCGATGGAAGATTTAGGGAGTTTTGTTATTCCCTATTTTATTGACAGTTTGTTAGTGAAAAGGACATTATTAAAATTAATTGGTTTTCTCAACTTTATCAATATTTTCCTTTTGATCATTTTGCAATTTGTAGCTTACTTACAAGCTACAAAATTATGTTGAACAAAAAGGGTAGAAGTAAGCTACTTATAATTGATCCTGGTTGAGTTTTCAATAATACAAGGTCAAGATAATGACCATAAATTAGCATGTTTGGTAGTTAGGTTTAAATTGTTGTGTAGTTAGGTTTGTTTTAAATTCTAAAATAAGCTTTGAATGATTTGGAATGGTTTAGATTGCTAATTCTTTTACTCTCTTAAATCACTTATAAGATAAGGAAACATTCTCGATGTCAAGTGGATTTGGTCTCAATATTATCACCATCATCACCTCCATCACCATAAACGATTTTTGTGTTTTAACCCTTTTCTTTTCATTTTTGTTAGTATTTTGTTCTTTTACCTTCGTTATATTGTTTCATTCCCCCTTATGTGCTTGTATGCACCCTTCTCGCGTTGTGGACAATGTGTTATTCAAGTATAGGGAGGGTTGTGTGTTTTGCTTTGGAGTTTGAATTTTGCATATTATTATGTTAGTGTGTTTAGGTTGCATGATGTAAATTGTGCGAATGCGTCAATGGCTAGGACTTAACGGGATAGATTTAGCCTTAAACATAGTCTTTTAGGTTGTGAAGATTTATTAGCTTGTGAAATTAGTGACCTAAGTTACTTAATGCAGGTTAATTAGCATATGATGTTAGTCCATTCACCCTAGGAATTTGCCATACTCATTTATAATTTTAGGCCAATCAAATAAGTGGCATTATTAGTACATTTTCATGAGAATGATTAGCTAAAGCAATAAGATAGGCAAAATTTTGTGTACAAAAAAAAGAAAGTTGTATAAATTTTAACTAAAATAGCTATTCCACTGCCTTCGGGTTATGAATAGAGCTAGTAGCCAATTGAGAATGTGATGTAGCTGAGTAACCTGATCGATAAGCATCACAAATGTGTGCCTTCGCATAAAAAGGCTATAATGACATTTCAACCAAGCAACTTAATAACAACATAACTTAGTTGAGTAACCAGATCGACATTCATCACAAATGTTTGCCTCCATGTAAAAAGACTAGGTTCATGTCCTTAAAGAAAAATCAACAAAAAGAATGTTTTCAAATAAAAACCTACCAAGCTTGTTAGTAGCTTGATTTTTCATGAAAACCTACTAAGGAATAGCTACACTTTTGTTTTGACTGAACGATTATCAAGGTGTGTGTGCAAGTGATAGAGGTGAATAGACTCAACATTAAAATTTTGACTAGTTTGTATATTTAGTCGAAGGTGCTTAGACGTGGATTTTGCTTATTAATAAGTTAGAATTACTTGAAGGATGGTATTTATAGATAAATTGTTTCGTTAAGTTGAAGCCATTATCTCATTATTACATATGTGTGTTTTATGTTTTCTTGATTCGTTTGATTTGTTTTTCTTAAGGACAAACAAACGTTTAAATGTGGGGATGTGATAAGTGTAAATTGCATTGTGTTTTAGGGCATAGTTTGATATGTGTTTAGTCATTAATTAGATCGTTTAGTATGTGTTTAGGTTAGAATTGTGTTAGTTTATTAATTATCTTTGTTTTAAGTGTTTAATGAGTTAGTACAAGGTTTTAAGCTTAATTATTATGTTTTTGAGGTACCTTGATGTGTTTGTTAGTGTTTCAGATTCAACATCGAAGAATGGAGAAATTTCAGAGACATTTAGGCCAAAATAACGGCCCATGATTGTGGCACAACAGGGCACGATCGTGACAGAAGCACTGGATTTGGCCCACAATCATGACCCGTATGCCACAATCGTGACAGAAGCCTAAGACATGACTCAGATATGGCCCATGATTGTGGTATGCAAGGCCACGATCGTGGCCTGCGTTGGTAGACGCGCAGACATGCAAAAACGTCAAGTTTTGAGGGATTTTTAAAACCTTTTTGACCCCTACTACTCAGAACACAAAAGGTATTTAAAGAATAAGACAAAGGAGGAAAAAAGTTTTTGCATTAGCCACTTTTCAGAGAAACCTTAAAGAGAATTGTCAAGAGATAAAAAGAAAAGAAGGAAGAGAGAAGTGGAGAAGAAGTCGACTCGACGTAATTCCTAGATTAGGAGTTTTTCGACGTTGTTGCCTCAGGTCGTCCATTCAAATTCTTATTTCCTGTTATTTTTTTGATTTTATTATTGTATAGAATTGGAATAATAGTTGATGATAAGATTTTTGGATGTTGATGTTGTTTCTAAACTCACCCCTGGAGTTTTACCTTTGATTTAACGAAATTTGATTGTTTGTATTTTACTGGATTTATTATGATTTAATTTCTGCAATTGCATAATTCGGTGAAAAACTAAGAGGGTGAATCAAGTGAAAAATAATTAAATTGGGTTAACGAGAGTTAAACGATTTAATAGAACGAGAATTAAATCAAATTGGTAAATTGTACGAACAGAGATCTTACAATAGTTTTCGACAGTTTATTAGACAACTTTAGATCTAATTAGGGTTTTAGATAGGCTGTTAATAAAGAAATTGTAACTTCCACAATTTGACTAGGGTATATAAATTAGGGTTAATGGTTATAACTCGAGAGAGAGTAATCAATCATAGGATTGTCTAGAACTAATAATCCAGTAATTCATAATTAATTAGGTTAGCGTTAAAGATTAGTGAAATTCCCTTTCTCTTAATTGGTAGTTACTTAGGTCGATTCTTAAGTGTACGTTATCAAGATTAATCAATTAAAACTTACACACATAGAAAAAACCTAATCAAACATCATAACCACTCAAATATTTTAGAATGTTAAGTAGTTTTGATTCACCTTTCATCACACAATGTTTTGAGGACATAGAGCATTGAATTAATTTCTACTTTATTTAAGTCCAATCATGTTATTTATCCACTATAGATAATTAATTGAATTAGTAACATTTGAAAATTGTTTTCAGAGTTTTATTCTACCTTAGCAAAGAATTTTTCTGAATCAATACTAATCTAGAATAGTAGAATATTCCCTTTAATCACTTTAGGATGATGAATCCTGTATTGATTACTCAATTATCTTCATATAGTTTAGGTTATATCGAATAATTATCTCCTTGATTTCTTTCCTCTATCATCATTCTTTGTATTTCTTCTTGGCGTTTAGCTTTTCGAATCCCTTTTTCTTACTTTATAATGTCTAGAGTTGATTTCTCTTCTACTTTGCTTGAACTCTAAGTGATCCTTGTGTTTATGCACCTACAATCATATAAGAAAAGGTATCAAATCCTTAAAGCAAAGGAATTCAAATCAGACAAGATGATAATTAATCCTCGGCAATGGTACCAAAAACTTGTTGATCAGTTTTCCATAAAAACTTTCAATACTGTAAATATATAGATTATAACTTGTAGTACAAAAGGTATTATTCCTATAAGGACTAATTAGACACCTAACAACTTGAATGAACTTTGTTTAAGGTACTAAAAATTTTATTAAATTAAAATAAATTTAATGAAAATAAAATAAACTATTAAAACTAAATAAGTGAATAAGTGAATAATTAGGACTAGTAATAAGATTAAAGTTAACCAATGATGAAAACTTGGAAATTATTCTATCCTTGTTTTGTCTTCTCATTATCTTGTTGATTCAATTTATGTTTTATCCTAGATATCCTAAGGTTTTGATTTTCCTCTCCAGAGATCTAATCAAGTAATTCCAATTGAAATTAATAATAATATAATTGCAACCTTTTAATTCACAAGACTACTCTTAGCTATTCAATTGGATTTGAAGCAATCCTAAGAGTAATTAATTCACAATTAAGATCTCTCTTTAATTATTTATTAAGATGATATATGTAGGTCTATTAAGCTACCAACTCTTATTATGCACCTTAACATAATTAAATCGATTCTCTCTCTCAATTGATTACCTAGTATAAGCATAACAAATATCGTAAAGCATTCATAGATGTATTAAATTCAACAAGAATAACGTTTAACAAAACATATCAAGAATAATCCCTAATATGAATTTAGAAACTTATAATCATGTTCAAAATCCATATAATCCAAATCAACATCCAACATAATGAAATAGATGAAGAGAAGAAACAATTGATGTGATGATTTGGAAATCTGGAAAATTTTGGAGTTGCTCTTAATGTCTCTTTGATTTTCTTTAAATCTAATGTGCATTCCCCTTTTTGGTGCTTTCTTTTCGTTAAATACTTCTTTAGGCTTCTAGGTTCTTGCCAAGGTTTCCACGCTTAATTAGGTTCCAAAAATAACCCCAAAATGTCAAAAGTATGCAAAACTCATATGCTAAAAAACACCCTACCACGATTGTGGGAGGTACCACGATTGTGGCATGCCTTGTTTCAAGCTATGCATGATCATAATAGAGAGCCCTATGTAGCAACCCAAGATCGCGGGAGATGCCAAGATCGTGGCATCTTCCATGCTTTAAATTCTTCCTCTTTTCTTTAGTTTTCCTGTTTCCATTCACTCACAATCAGATCAAACATGCCTTGAAACATTCTTGCTCTAAGCCAATCAAACAATTAAAATACATAAAACTAACAATAACACAATTCCAAGTCCTAAACATATGATTATGATTGGTAACTGCATATTTTACTAGAATCATACACCCATATTTAACATGTTTTTCTTTATATTTTATAGTTTTGTTGTATATTTCGAAATTAATTCACTTTGAGTGCATTTATAGGTTATAGTTGCCTCATGGATATAAAGGAGTAGAATCTGGATGAAATCATAGCATATAATGAAGATTTGAAGCAATTAAGGACCTACACGCCTGTGTGTAGAGATTGTGTAAGTCTTTGTAAACATGTGAAGACTAAAGAAATTGAATTCTGGTCGTGTGGAGTTATACTCCTGTGTGTCTTTATATACATGATCGTGTATTTTGCCCATGTAAGTCTCTATGCCCATATGAAATTATGAATTAAGGTGTTTTTGATTATACACAGTCTCTCACACACCTGTGTAAGTGATCTTCTATATTCTAGAAAACGTAAATTTTACTATAAAAGGACGTGAGTGGAGGCAAATTAGAGAGATGGGAGTTTTGCTGTAGTTTTGAGATGTAAGATACCTAGACAGGTGACAATTCTGATTAAAGCATAAGCTAAACACAAATTTAACATCAAGAGATCAAGTAGATGGCTACATTAAGTCTAAACTTGCAAGAATATTCAATAAAAGAAAATGGGAGATTTAGAATTATGATTCCTTTGTTTTTTATTAGTTTTTCTTCATGTTTATCTTTGATTTCTTTTTCTATGATTAGTAACTAAATGTTGGAATAGGTAATGATTGTAACTTCCCCTTTGAAATAGGTAATGACTGTAACTTCCAAACTGTAGCCTGATACTCCACCTTAATCTGTTGGCATGTCAAACACCTCGTAATATACTTAGCCACTTGCCTCTTTATCCCTAACCACTAGAAATGTTGTTTCAGAGTATTGTACATCTTGGTAGTACCAGGATGCGTAGCATAGGTTGCTATGTGTACTTCCTCTAGAATTTCTTCTCTTAGACCATCAACATCTGGTATATATAATCTCTACTTTAACCATAATGTATCATCTCTCAACTCATACTCAGAACTTGAATTCTGTTAGGCCCCGAATTTTTTTTATTATTTATTTTATTAAGCATGATTTGAATTATTATGAGGTCTTGATAGATTAATTATTTTGTAGTAATTAGCATGTCAATGTTAGGAGGATTTGTTGCTTGAATTGATGGAATTAAAGTATAAATGTAGTAAGAATGCATAAGGGGCAATCTTGGTAAATCACTTAAGTCTAAAAGTTATAAGGCATTAAGGGAAGGGTAGAATGGGAAAAGGAAAATTGTAGTCTTGCATTTGAAGAAGCAAACACATGAATGAGGGAAAAAGAAGAGAGAAAATAAAGAAGAGAAGAAGAGAAGGAGAGAAAAGAAGGAAGAAAATTAGGGTTTTTGGAGATCTTGAAGAACTTGAAGATTTGAAGCTAAAGCAAGTAAGTATAAGCATTAACCTCTTTTGATTTGATGAATGAACCTTATTTAGTGATAGTTAGAAGTGAAAATAAGGTTGAATTTGTGTAGGAAGTTGTTGATGAATGGTATAGGAAAATGTTTTTATCTTTTTGGTTAATGAACAAGTATAGATTATGAATTGGTTTGTAAATGATATTGTGTTGAAATGGAGTTGAAAATGAAGTAGGAAAGATGGTTTAGTGTTTAGATGGGTTATACGTGAAATATGGGAAGTAAAAAGATGAAAAATGTAGCAAAACCTATTCTCGGAATAGGTTTCTGTAAAAGTTCGCCGTGACGAACTTCTAGGTTTTGCCGTGGTGAACTCGAACTTTCCAACACCGAACATGCTTTGGTATTTTGAGCATAACTTTTTGTGTAGTTATCCCAATGGAGTGATTTTTAATTTGGAGTAAACTACAGATATAGGGATACAAGTTGTATGAAGCAAGTAAGTTTAAATTCAGTCTCTAAGGATATCAATTTTTGGAAGGAAGTTAAGCATAGAATATTGTTTCAGTATAAGAGCGGTCTAAAAATTTTTGGGGTATAACTTTCAGATTACTGAACCAAATTGAATGATTTTGGTATCATTGGAAACATAAGACAATGAAGAACATTTTTCTAGAAGGAATTGTTACCAAATTTTTTCATTTACCTGATCATAGTGATCATGGAAAAGTTGACCTAAAAGTCTAGGTTTTGAAAGGATTATAGTTCAATTTTAGCATTTTGATTATTGAAGCCTTATGAATTTCCTTAAATGTTGTTTGAATGAGAACTTGGTTTGTTATAGGAAACCAAGCAAACCCGATCCAATAGCAAGAGGAAAGACAACATTGAATTTGGATTTTCAAGCAAAATCAGGTAGGTAATATATTTATAGTTGTTGTGTAACATGGGCAAATTGTCTATTGTGTGTTAAATTGCTTATTTTGAACTATGGCAATTGTTGAAAATGCATTGTGATTATGATCATGTTATGCCTTGAAAAATGTCATGGCATTTTGCATAAACGAAAAGAGAAAAAGCATGATGAGCATGAAAAGTGTGAATGTGTGTGAAATGACTTAAGCATTGAAATTTGATTGTGTTTAGGCAAGAGAGGAACGTTTCGTTAGTCACGTGCACGTTGACATATAGCCTTCTCCCAGCTGCCTGCTTGAGGCTACGAGATCCTAAGAAATCGGACTCATTTTGTTCACGGTATAAACTTCAATTTATCCTTTTTGTTCCACGGAACTCTTGAGCCATTTGTTATGCATTTCATCATTGATTAGTTAAGCATGATGCATAATTGAGTGTTATATTGTGATGGATGAATTACAGGATATGTTATATGTGGTGACATTATGGTAGTATGAGTTGTGAGTTAAATTGCTGAGAATTGAATTGTTACATATATATATATATGCTAGAATGTGTGGCTCGTTGCCAATGGCTATAAATGTATAAGCCACTGGGCTTCGCAGCTCACCCCATTACCTTCCACTCCTCAGGTGTAGAATGAGAAGATCATTGATTCTTGCAAGGCATCGGAAATTCCAAGATAGTTAGAGATTTTTGTACTAAGTTAGTAATTTTGGTTAGCTTTATAAGCATATCAACATTGAGCATCATTTGGTATTTGTATTAAGCTTTGATATGTATGATGATATGTAAGTAAAGTTTGTTCAATCTCTTTGGAATTGTAATGACATGAAGAATTGAAGTTTCTTTTGTGTATGAGTATGTTTAGATTGTGGTTAGATTTAAATGTATGTGTGTTAGTATTGGTTGTTAAATGTTGGGAGTCGAGTTTCGGAACTTGGGAGTTTGCCACGGTGTACTTTTCCCGAAGGGTGAGGAGAGCTTGCCTTGAGAGTTCGCTGCGGCAAAGCCAAAGGTTGGCCGCGGCGAACTTCTCCTGTTCGCCGCAGCAAACCCACCACTTTGTCTCACCACCGATCCTTGAAACTTAAATCCTTTCAACCCTCCCTTTGCGTAATCCTTACCCGACGACCTCAAGCGGTCGCCTCAGGATAGGAAACGGGACTCGGGCCCAACAATAATCTTCACCAATTCTAGATCTTTGCTTTGAGCTTTCCTAATCCTTTCATGCAGTACTGGTCTAAGCTTCAATGTAGCTAACAATGCTTCATTCTGCCCCAAAGTTAGCTCAACATTTAGGGCTCTCAGTTAAACTAGGTTTGGTAATCTCGATCTTTGAATTTGTGCCGCACTGTTATTAGTTTTCCTATTTAATGCATCAGCCACAACATTAGCTTTATCTGGATGGTATTCAATCGTGTAATCATAATCTTTAAGCAACTCAAACCACCTCTTTTGTCTCATATTCAGCTCTTTTTGACTCAACAAATATCTCAAACATCTATGATGTGTAAATATCTGAAACATCTTACCATATAAATAATGTCTCCAAATTTTAAAAGCAAACACCACTGTAGCAAGCTCTAAATCATGAGGCCTTCATTGTCTCGAAGCATAAGCAATCACTTTACCATACTACATCGAAACACATCATAATCCCTAGTGTGAAGCATCACTATATACATAATATCCTCTGAATCCAGATGGTGTAGCTAACACCGTTGTTGTAGTTAATTGATGTTTTAATTCCTCAAAGCTCCTTTGACACTCATCAGTCCATCGAAAAGGTACATTCTTTCTCATAAGCTTTGTCAAAGGTACTGAGATCAATGAAAACCCCTCGACAAACCTTCTGTAATAACTTGCTAACCTAAGAAAACTTCGAATCTTAGACACATTTCTAGGTGCTTCTGTAATAGCCCCATTACCATAAAATACGAACTGGAACACTCGGAGGACATTCCAATACATACCCTATAATAATGGCATCTTAGAGCAATCATAAATCTCACTTAGACATGGCATCAACATTCTTTATTCTCATATAAGACATCCTCAAGAAGACAATAATTTAAAACCAAATTTCCTCATTTCATTCCATAAATCCGAACGTAAAATACATTGCATCTTTCGAATATCCATACATGTGCATCATCATATCCTAATACAAAATATGCTACTTGTAAGAGGAAATACACAAAATGTCTAACTAATCTTTCAGTTCCAGCTGACCGACCTTTGAGCCATATCTTCTCCCAAAAGTACAAAAATATACTTCTTATAGCATCTCTCAGTAGCTAATGTCCTCTCTCGGTCTTGAAAAATCAGTGTGCAATTTTGGTGAGTTTTGCGAACTCAATGAGGTAACCATCATTGATGGTTCACTCAATTCATACATCACATCAATGCACGTAACATATAATTCATATCTTTGCATATGCATAAAGGATCACATTTCACATTCTCATTCAGCATAAGGCAACAATACAATTTAATCAGTCAAACATATGTATTAAAATGTATATGCAATGTTCGTGAGACTCACTTTCCTTTATTATTATCGTTGTGACCGAGTGCCTTTTTACTAGCCCATATCCCTTAATGGATACCAAGCTGTATCAAATAATGCCCCATACCCCTTAGTGAATACCAAGTACATTCACAACTGAGCCCGAGGCTCTAATCACAGTCTGAGCTTTAAGCTCTTTACACTGGCGACTCGAGTCACAACTGTCTTTATCTTTCATGTATTCATGTAATGGATGCTTCACATTCTCATATTCACAGTCAATCTCATGATTTCACATTCACATTCAAATCACGTTTATCATTGGACCCTAGGTCTAGCATTCACCAAAAATTGTTGAGAAAACATTTATTTCTTCTTATTCATATATAAGTAGCACTTTAATATCACATTCATTCATCAGAAGCCTCAGACCTTCATTGTCCAGAATCAACACAATCAAATCATATTCATTTGATAATTCAAATATAATATAAAACAAACAATTAATTGAGTGAGACCGTTTAAGTTACTCACAGTTTGCTCCCGAAATTATTTCCTCGAAATTCCAGCAACGTGTAGATGTTGACGTTCCAATTGCTCCTCTATATCATGGAATACATACACATATGACAATTTTGCACAATTGTATAAGTGTCTATGAATGTACACGTATGTATATGAAATATGTACAACACATGTTCAATGACAATCCTAGGTATCTTTCCGTTATTCACGTCACAATAACATTCAAATATCCAAACTCACTTACGTGTCATTTGTACTTAGGGTTTATACCTCAATAAAACACTTTAAAATCTAATTTCACAACTCAATTGATCATTTCAAAATTTTCCAAAAATGGACTTTTGGGTCAACTTTTTATGATTATTCTGACCAGGGAACTGGAGTAATTTAGCCACCCTTCCTTTTAGCAAATTGTTCTCCTATGTCTTAAGTTTCTAATGATACCAAGGTCATACAATTTAGTTCAGTATTTTGAAAGTTATACTCAAAATACTTCGAATTGAGCAGGTTCAAAATTTTGGCTAGTGCATGATCATGCACTGAAAGTTGTACAAATCCTATCATGCACTCAAAGTTGTACAAATCATATCTCTCAATTCCAATATCCAAAAATTACAAACTTTATACCAATTGAAATCTAAGAGAATAATCTACAACTTTAATGAAGATAACTTTTTTCTAATTCAGCCTACATCAATACATTTTATTCGATAACAACAGGACATCATTTCTATCAGGGGTAGTGCCGCAACCTAAGCCAAAATTGGAATTCAAGCTAAATTTCAAGACCTTTAATGATAAAATTAAAAATTCAATTCCTTCTTAAAATTTGTAGCCGTATGTCTTTAGTTTCATCTAGATCAAAATCCATCCAATTTGAATATTCACAAATCAAGGTATGGCCCAAATATAAATGCATGTTCGATAACAACACTCCATATAACATACTCTAACACACTACATTGCCAAAATTCTATCATTTCAAGCTGATAACTTCTTCAAGTATACCTTAATTTCAGCTCAACATCATCCATACACAATTCATATTTCATGCTTGATCATAAACACTCAAAATAGAACATATTCTTATACTCTCAAAACAAAACACAAACATATACATTCATCCACCAATTTGCTACACCAGTTGTCAATTTCATACCAAATTTTAAGACTCTTAAGGATAGAATTTAAATTCGATGTCTTCATGACAAATGTAGCCTTATGTCTCTATTTTAACCCAGATTAAGAATTATTTCATTTGGATAACTACAGATCAAGTTATGGGTAAAACACAGAAGCATAATCATTGAATATGTTACTGCTACATTTTCCAGCACTCATCTTCCAATTTTTCCAAATTTTACAACTAACATAACTTGTACAAAGATCACTTTTTCTACTTCATTTACTCTTCATTCTCAACTCCATTTCAACTCAATATCATTCACAAATAAATCATTATCTATATTTGATCATTAACTCAAAAACAGAAAATGTGCATATAACATTCATTATCAAGTTTCTGCACTCATCTGAACACCATTATGATGATCATTCTACCTCTAAAACATCTCTAAAACAATTTATGAATTGTTACTCATCATAAATATACAAAAGCAAGACATTTACATCAACTATTCATCCCTCACGTTCATCATACATAAAACACCATTTTATGCCATTTAACCTCTAACTATCATCATAAAGCTTCATTAAACACTACCCATGAAGATTTACAAGCTACTTACTTGATTTAGCCTCCAATTCTTCAAACTTTTCAAGAACACCAAGAATCCCTAATTTTCCATGCATCCCACGTACATCATCATAGAGATTGGAAGGTTTAGGTTTTCTTGTGGCAATGAAGAAGACAATATGAAGGAAGTAGTTATTAAATGATGAGAGAGTTAGTTCACGTTGGTGGAGGTGAGAGTGAATGGAGAAAATGAAAATAGAGGAGAAGAAGAAAGCAAGCCACAAAGAGGATGAAGAAAGCATAAGAGAATCATGAGAAATAAGACAAGGGTGGTCTTTCAATTAAAAGAATAGTGATCTTAAGACATGGCTTGGCAAGTGACACTTGTCACTTGCCACATGTCCTATTTTTATAGCTTTAAACTAGGTTCTTTCCTTTAACTAGTCCAATCAAATCAAATTTCTACTCCAATTGCCTCCCAATTTTAATTGACACTTGTCAATAACTCCTAAAGCCATTTATCAAAATCTCCATTGCCATTTGGCAGTAAATTCTACTACCTTTTATCAGTTGTCGTGCCACTTGGCATTTTTCTTTGTCCAAAAACACCCAAAATTTCATAAATTCTCCAAATTTCACCAAAGTTTCTAAATCAACAATTTATACACTCCAATTCATCTTTTCAACACATAAAAACCACAATTCTCATTATAATCATATTTATACTCAATTATACCTGAAAATGTCAATGAATGCATGCACAATCATTTAATGTGAAAAAAATCAATATTCAAGTGTATATGTATGATAAATTATGCATGAACATGAAATGTACTTTCTAATTTCTCAATAATCTCTCATAATCACAATTCTAGGGTTCTAACCCTTGACATAGGATAATGGGATGTTACAATTCTCCCCTCCTAAAGAAAATTTCGTCTTCAAAATTCTTACCTGATTGTTCGAATAGGTGGGGATATTGTCTCCGCATGTACTCCTCCGTTTCCCAAGTTGCTTCCTCAGTCGAGTGATTCCTCTAGAGGAATTTCACCAATGGAATTGCTTTATTCCTCAGTTGTTTTATCTGAGATCCCACTATCTTGATCAGCTCCTCCACATAACTTAAGTTACTAGTAACCTCAATCTCTTGAGTTAGAATCACATATGTCGGATCCGATCGGTATCTTCAAAGCATACTCACATGAAACACATTATATAATTGAGACATTTCATTCAGTAAAGCTAACTTGTATGTCAAAGGTCATATCCTCTCAATGATCTCATAAGGACCAATGTACCTAGGGCTCAGTTTGCCCTTTTACCGAACCTCAACACTTCTCACTAAGGTGACACTTTCAGAAACACTCTGTCTCCTACACTACATTCCATATCCCTACAGTGTTGACCCATATAACTCTTCTGTCTATCTTGAGCC
Source organism: Erythroxylum guanchezii (assembly GCA_025629825.1). Taxonomy (NCBI): domain Eukaryota; kingdom Viridiplantae; phylum Streptophyta; class Magnoliopsida; order Malpighiales; family Erythroxylaceae; genus Erythroxylum; species Erythroxylum guanchezii. The sequence continues at coordinate 4,617 of JAOTAX010132910.1, read as the reverse complement.
GTTTTAATTCAACTTCGGATCAATTTCACCTTGTCCACTGTATCCTGTATCAATTCTGGGTGTTCAACCATTCTTAAGCCCTCTTCATCTCAATATAGTGGCAACCGACATTTTCTATCATACAGTGCCTCATACGGTGCCATCCCGATACTACTGTGATAGTGGTTGTTGTATGCAAACTCAATTAAAGCTATATACTAATCCCAAGTTCCTTGGGACTCCAATACACATGCCCTGAGCATATCCTTAACAATTTTGATTGTCCTCTCACTTTGTCCATCTGTTTGAGGATGAACGCAGTACTTAAGTTTAACTTCGTGCCCATGGCTAACTACAAACTCTTCTAAAATCTTGAAGTGAATCTAGGATCCCTGTCCGATACAATGGACACCGGAACCCCATGTAGTCTAACTACCTCATTCACATACCTCCCGGTTAACTGGTCAAGTGAGTTATTTTCTGTCACTGGTAAGAAATGGGTTAACTTAGTTAATCGGTCCACCACAACCTATATAGCATCGTTCTGCCTTGAAGTCCTTGGCAATCCCATAATGAAATCCATGGTAATTCGTTCCTGTTTTCACTCCAGAATAAGCAACGTATGTAGTTTTCCAATTGGAGCCTGATGCTCATCCTTAACCTGCTAACATGTCATATATTTAACGACATACTCCAGTGCGTACTTTTTCATTCCAGGCCACCAAAAATGCTGCTTTAGCATATTATACATCTTGGTGGTACTAGGATGTATAGCATAAGCAGCCATATGAGCTTTCTCAAGAATTTCCTTCCTCAAATCATCCACATTAGGCACACACAACCTTTGTTTCAACCATAATGTCTCATCTCTCAACTCAAACTCGAAATCTAGATTCATCCTAGCTTTCTTAATCAGTTTCACAATATCAGGATCTTCTCTGTACTCTTCTAATTCTATCATGTAACATTGAACTCAACTTCAATGTAGCGATTAACGTCGCATCTGCTCCATATTCAACTCAACATTCAGAGCTCTCAAATGAATCAAGTTTGGTAACCTCAATAACTGAATCTGAGCTATACTAGTATTAGACTTTCTAGTCAAAGCATCAGCCACCACATTAGCTTTCCCCGAATGATACTCAATCGTGCAGTCATAATCCTTTAACAACTTGATGCATCTCCTTTATCTCATATTTAACTCCTTATGACTCAGTAAATATCTCAAACTCTTATGATCAGTATATATTTGGAATGTCTCTCCATATAAATAGTTCCTCTATATCTTGAGAGCAAAGACAACTGCAACAAGCTCTAAATCATATACCGAATAGTTAATCTTGTGAGACCTCAGTTGTCTCGATGTATAGCCTATCACCTTGCTATACTACATCAATACACATCTCAATCTTTGATGCGAAGCATCACTGTATACTACATATCCTCCGATTCCTAATGGTATAGTTAACACTGGTGCCATAGTCAATCGATTCTTCAGCTCCTTAAAGCTCTCCTGACATTTCTCATCCCATCTGAATACTACATTCTTCCTCAGAAGTTTTGTCAAAGGCGTTGAGATCAAAGAAAACCCCTTGACAGACCTCCTGTAATATCAGACTAATCTTAGGAAGCTTCGAATTTCAGACACATTCTTCAGAACCTCCCAATTCATCACTGCCTCTATCTTCTTTGGATTTACTTGTATGCCTTGTCTAGTCACTATATGCCCCAAAAACACTACTTGATCCAGCCAAAATTCACACTTAAGGAATTTGGCATACAGTTGTTTCTCTCTCATAATCTGTAGTATTACTCTCAAGTGCTTGACATGCTCTTCTCTATTCTTCGAATCTACCAAAATGTCATCGATAAACACTATCACTTAGCGATCCAGGTAGGGTTGAAACACCTTATTCATCAAAGCCATAAATGCTGCTGGGGCATTAGTTAACCTAAATGATATTACTAAGAACTCGAAGTGCCCATACCTGCTCCTGAATGCACTTTTCGGTACATCAACCTCTGCTATCTTCAACTGATAGTAACCCATTCTCAAATCCAACTTAGTGAACACCTAAGCTTTCTGCAACTGATTAAGCAAATTGTTAATTCTAGGGAACGGGTACTTGTTCTTTACTGTCACTCGATTCAGTTGCCTATAATCGATGTATAACCTTAAAGTTCCATCTTGCTTCTTTACAAACAAAATTAGAGCTCCCCAAGGCAAAACACTGGGTGTAATGAATTCCTTTTCTAGCAACTCCTCTACCTGAGCCTTTAACTCCTTTAGTTCCTTAGGTTCCATCCTATATGGAGGAATGGATATAGGAGCCGCATCGGCACTAAATCAATCGTAAACACTGTTTTCTGATCTAGAGGTAAACTAGATAACTCGACGGGAAATATATTTACGAATTCCCTAACCATGGAAATGTCTTACATATTCTGCTCAGTTCGAGTATCTATGATGTGGGCTAGATAAGCCTCACATCCTCCTTGCATCAACGTTAAGGCACTCATAAATAAGATCAACCTGGCTGGCACTGCTTGACTAATACCTCTGAAGATTGCTCTCGGTTGACTAGAAGATTCTAGTACCACCTCTTTAGTATGATAGTTCATGATAGCCTTATGAGCAGTGAGCCAATCCATACCTAGGATAATATCTATCTCCCTCAACTATAGTATAATCAAGTCTGCCTCTAACTCTGCCTGATCAATTTCAAATTAAGCATCTTTTGCGGACTTCTCCTATCATTGTAGTACTACCTATTTGTGTACTCACCTCTAATCCATACTATAATAACTCTCTATCACAATGCAGCCTAGATGTCAGATGCGGAGCGATAAACGAATGCATAGATCCTAGATGTAGCAATGCAAATGCTTCATGATCATAAATAAGTAGCACACCTGTAACGACATTTGGAGAGTCCTGAGCCTCCCGTCTCGTCATAACATAGACTCGGGCTTGAGACTGCAGTCGGCTACTCCACAACTCGGTCCTGATAGAAGGACTCCCTGAGCTCACTCTCCCTTTACCATGGCCTCTCTGTCCAGTCCCACTACTTCGACTCTGCTGGATAGTAGTGTTGGACCCCGAACTTTTCTTAGAAGTTAGAATTATTAAATGAAATTAAATGAGGTATTGGTGGTGATTTATTCATGTGCAAAGAAAAGGAATTCTTGAATTTGAAATGATATACAAGATTTAGGTAGTGAATGTAGTAAGTTGATGAAGAGTGGATATTAATTTTGGTATTTAATGATTATGAGATTTTTTTGAGTTAAACTTGTATGTTTAAGGGTACTATGAAATTTATGACAAATAAGTTGGTTGAAATGGAGTAGAATGACTAGAAGAAAAAGTTTGAAATGTTAGTTTTTGAAATTTTGAGGTCTAGAATTTTGAGAAAGAATAGTAGTGGAGAGTTGACTTTTTGATCTGAAACTTCAGTGATTTTTCTGGACTGATCTAGATTGATTTTGATAAAATGGTCTTCACAAAAGTTGTAGCTTATCTTTTTAACTTTCTAACGCTATAAAATACGACATTTTTCGATATCGGGGCTGGAAGTTATGATCAACTAAAATTTGGATGTTGTTTAGGGTAAGTTTGTGTATGCTGTGTTTTGAGGCAAATTCTGGACTGATGTAGATTGAATTGGATCAAGATGCCTTCTTGAAAGTTATAGGGTAATTTCATAGCTTTCCAATGATGTATAATGTGCTATTTTTGGATGTGGGAGTTGAAAGATAGAAATTGTTGAAGTTTGGTGCAGGTGCTGTCAAAATGGCCAATTTCGGACAAAAACTTTGTGTGAATGTTTGATCCTCATAAAGTTAGAATTTGTTCTTAGGGTCTTCATGAAAGTTGTAGTTTATGTTTTTATCTTTCCATTGATACAAAGTATGACATTTTTGGACAAGGGAGTGAAAAGTTATAAGGTTTGGAAGTTCTGATATTGTTTAGGGTGACATTGATCAGATAGTCACTTTGTCGTGAATTTTTGACCCCTTCAGAGACCTAAATTGTTTTTAAGTCCTTCATGGACGTTGTAGAGCATTCTTTTACCTTTTCATTGATACCAAGTTTGTAAAATTTGGAGTTTTGAGTCAAAAGTTATGAATGTTTGAAGTTCGAAAGTCGAATTGCAAGTTTTTACGGCCAGTCGGCCCTCGCGAGGGCGAGCGCGTGTCTGCCATGCCCCGCTCGCGAGCGCGAGTGCTGGGCCATCACATGGCCGCGTCGCGGCCGATTTTTGAATTTCTCGCCGATTCCGACCTCCCTCCACTCGTTGGCCTATAACTTTTCCATCCGACCTCCGATTGATCCGATTTTTAAAGCGTTGGTTTTTTTAGACATCCCTCTATTGCTCCATGAAAATTTATGATTTTTGAGATCAATTTGAAAAAAAAATGGTTGAATCAAAGTGAGAGGATTGATTAAAAGGTTATGAGTTGGATATTTTCTAAACATGCTTCAGTATTTTGGCGATATCCTGATCTATAGAGCTCTGATTGAGTTGATTTTTGTCTCAAATTAAACTAGAGACATGGTTCTACAAATGTTCTGAAGGAATCGAATGTTAATTTAGCCCCTAAGATTTTCAATTTCCGAAGTGAAGTTGGTAATAG
>JAOTAX010132825.1:0-18185 GCA_025629825.1 Erythroxylum guanchezii | reverse complement strand
AGTCTCATGTGCATTGCATATGCATAATATGAATGATTAAGTGTATTGAATGTGAAATAATGTGAAATGTGAAATAAAGTGAGTTGTGTGAATTATGTGTTATGTGACTGGGTGAGCCATCGATGATGGTCACTCACTGAGTTCGCAAAACTTACCAAAAATTTACAAATATGTTTCAGGACTCAGAAGAATACCCCGTTAGGCCAACGAGAGTATACCTACAGCATTCAAGTGAATGATAGAGGTTGAGATCAGTTCGCGTCTGCATTGCATTTCTCTATTTTGTATTGAAATATATATTCCGCAACTTTTTGTATAAATTTGTATTCCGAAATGACTCGAGTGTTTTGTAATTGTGAAAGGGCCCAATTAGCTATTGAAATTTTATTGATTGTATTGTGTTGATTGAAAATGTTTATAAATGAATGTGGGCCCCATTTGAGTATTGATTTCCGCACAATATGTAATTGATTTCCAAAAAAAAAATTATACCGACTTTTGAAGGTTTGAGTGCTCTAGCATGCCGCCTTCACGGGACACGGACTCGGATATCACCATTGATGTCAGATTCGGGTCTTGCGAGAGTGAGGTGCCACAGAGCGACTCCTATTTTTCTGGGAATCGAACTCACGACGTGGGGCAGTTACCAGGCCGTAACCTGGGGCTTTGATACCACTAGTCCCAAAAGCTATAACTTGTGAGGGAAGTACTTCGAACTTTACTTATTTCCACAACGTTTCCGTGAATAGCTACGTAACCTAGACCGATGAGCGACTCACATTTTTTTGGGAATCGAACTCACGACATGAGGCAGTTACTAGGCCGTAACCTGGGGCTCTAATATCACTGGTCCCAAAAGCTATAGCTTGTGGGGTAAGTACTTCGAACCTTACTTATTTCTAGTTTTGCATATAGAAATGCATGGATAATTTTTTTTTTTCATAATGATGATCATCTGTGTGATTGTTAGTATAATTCTCTTAGTGTTTTGCAGTCTAATATTATCGTTCAATTGTTGCTATTGCTATTGCGTTATTAATGTTACTATTTTTAGTGATTTTATTGTTAGTAACATTTGTAAGATATTATTAACTGATGTTATGATCATTTAACAATTTGTTGAGTATGTAGACTTATAAATTGAGTCATTTATATATAAATATTAAATTTTAATAAATAAAAATATACTTTTAAAATTTACACGCTTATATACACCGTTTTGAATATCGTTTCGTTCCGGTCGGTACTGGCCGGAACATACCACACCAGCCCAAAATTAGTACCGGTATTTTGAATTTGGTATCGGGTTTGAATACCGGTCGGTACCGGTCCGTTTCGACTGTACCGACCGGTATTCAAAATACTAGCCAAATATCAATCGGTACCTAAAATTTTAAAAAATTGGAGACTTTTTTTACAAAATTTTCAAAAAATTTTAAAATCTCTTTCCCTCCCTCCTTCCCCCCCTCTCTTTTTTCAAAGTTTTTAAATTATAATAAATATTTTATTACTAATAATAATTATAAATTAAATAAAATTTAAAAATAAATTTTTTTATTACTAATAAAATATTTTTATTTAAATTTATTTTAATATTTTATATAATATTTATTAATAAAGTATTAATAAAAATATTTTATTTTCAAAAATAAATAATTTAAAAATTATTATTTATAAACTAATATTTATTTTTATATATTAAATCAAAATTTATTTGAAATTTATATATTTTAAAAATATATTTTAAATTTAATTATATTTATTAATAATTATTAAATTAATTTTATATATTAAATTAAAATTGTGATTATGTATAATTAAATATAAAATGAAATGGAACGTGAAAAAACAATAATTCTAAAAAGTAATTCAAAATTTTGTTAAAATACAAAAATTTAAATAATTTTCATTATTTTACAATAAATTATTATATTTAGGTAATTATTATATATAGAAATAATTAGAATATAATAAAGATATATATAAAATTTAATTGTTATTATTATTTATTATTAAGATTTTTGATAGCATGGTTGATGTAAACAGTAAACTACTAAAGTATACAGTACAACAATATAATATACTAATGGATTATTTTGTAAATTTTAAAAATTTTAGAAACTATTTTATAAATTTTAAAAATTATCTGAAATAGTACCCAACACTAACCAATATCAATATAATTTTGTTCTAAAACTAATCTGATACTGAATCCGATATAATATTCGTAACTTTGCTTATATATCTTCAACTTATTGAGATTTTTTTAACTTTAAACAGGAGTTATAAAAAGTTACGAACGCCGACGGCGCAAAGAAGAATTAAACGAAAACGACAATTGAGAGCAATCTAACGAAAAGTTGTAGTTCGTAAACTTACAGTAAAAGTTTCAAGGCCAAAATGAGCATTTTCTCTAAATTAATTCATAATTTGCTTAAGTTCGTCCAGCAGGGCCAGGAGCATTAAATAAGGTGCAACTTGATCGTAAAATCAGTTAGTCTACGCTGACCACCGTAATTTAGAGAAGTGAAAGTATACGAGGAAAACGGTGTCGTTGCTATATGGATAAAAATGTCAGACACATGATATGGGGTTTGTGGGTTTTAGCTCGTAGACAGTAGACACCACTTACCAGATGTTTGTTTCGTGGGCTTCTCTCAGTCACTTATCCTCACCCTTAGGCAACTAGAGGAGTCCAATTAAGACTTTCATCAGAGACCAATTACATATAGCAGCAAGCTTCCTCAGTAGCAAAGCGAGTCTTTTAGGGGATTTGTTTTCATTTCTCATTCCTCTTTAAAAGGGAATTATTTTTGTGAGTTTTACATCTGGGTAACTATTTCAATTCTGGGTTTTGAATTAGTGTGCTTCTTCTTGTTGCTTCATCCAATCTTTCAAATGTTTTTGCTGCTTTTACTTGTAATATGGCTGCGGCATGGGACGATCTTCAGTTTTTATGTGTGGTTGCTTAATGAATTTTTTTTTCTTCTAATTTTGGATTTTCGTAGTTTTATGATTTCCAGGGACTGCTTCGAAGGTTACATCCGAGGTTGGAAGTGTCACACCGTTTAATTTTCATGTGTCTTTGGTGGAAATAGCAAAAGCGGTTTCCCAGTTCTCTGGAGGTCATTGATGCCTAGTTCTTTGAGGCATATTTCCCTTAAAAATTTTAGCTTGACAACACTGTAGCGTTCACCTGGCGTTTCTCATCTATCTCTGCTTTTTGGGCCGAGAAAATGTTTCTACTTGGAGCTACTATTATGCCAAAGTCCTTTTCACCTCTTTATTCGATGAATGTGGAGCGTAGTTTACACTTGTCTTTAGCATCTTATCAAGATATGTGCACTAACGGTATGTTAACCGGTCGATGGGACAGTGTTTTTCCATCCCCTTTGCACCGTTGGCGCCTTCCAAAAACTTGTACTTACTTTGCGGTTTCCAGGAAGTCTGATTCAGAAACTGACCCTGAATCAAGCTCCAAGCCCAAAACTAAACCCAAAAGAAGAACTCGCCTCCCAGAATCTGAGAATTCTCAATTAGGAGGTGAAGATTCTGAAAGGGTCTTCCCTACAATAATCCCAAGGAAACCAAGGCGTGGTCGGAAGAGTGAAGCAGCTGCTGTTGAAGATTATGTTCGTGGCACACTTGAACGAACTTTTGCAGCAATTGGCAAGAAGAATCCGGAGCTTTTCGAGAATAAGGGAAGTATAATAAAGGAAAGAGTTGACGATGAGGTAAATTCTGATGCAGATGAAGATGAAGAGGTTGGGGCTGGTGGTGATGATGTTGGTAGGGGAAAAGGAAAGAGAAATAAGTTTGTCGTTGAGCAAGAAAGTCCCAACTGGCCACTTGATGCTGATGTTGGGTGGGGAGTAAGAGCCTCGGAGTATTTTGATAAGTATCCAATCAAGAATGTTGTTGGGGAAGATGGTGCGGAAATTAACTGGGAAGGGGAGCTTGATGATACCTGGATAAAGGAGATTAACTGTCTAGAGTGGGAAAGCTTTGCCTTTCATCCTAGCCCCCTCATTGTTCTTGTTTTCGAGAGATATAACAGGTAACCTCCTTGCAAGGTTTGCTCAGTTTTTTCTCATGCTGGAGCATTGATCAACTTCTAGACTTGTATATCTCTGCTTTTTGTAATCATCAAAATATTTTGTTTTTTTTTTCTTGTTTATGAAAGCTCTCAAATGATTGAGAGTTGAAAGCTGCAATTTTGGGTCCTAGATAATTATGTAATATGATTCTGAAGATGAATCCAAACATTAATCGCTCCTCTGGAAAGCAGGTGGACGTTTTGTTGCTTTACATTTGTGATTCAGATAGAGATCAGTTGTGGCATAAATATTTTCTAATACCACCAATAGAATTTCTTAAAGTTACTATTGGTTGTGTGCTTTTGTGCTGAATCCCTCACAAATATCATTTCTCCATTAGCTGTTAAAATCGATCTTGCAAATTCGAAAGAATCATAAATGGTAGATTTTTGTATCCACAACTAAGATCTATGTCAATCAACTTTTGTGTAGTAATAAAGTTGTTCAAAACTTTTATGGTAATTAGAATATATCCTTGAGTTGTGTCGGTTTCTTGTTCAAACAGTCTCAGCTACTGAGACTTCAATGGTATGGAATTACGTTAGCTGTTATCTATTTTTTCCTCGCTCAAGTTGCATCGTAAATTACTTATCTACTAGCTGCTTAATTTAAGTTAAATGTGGATACTGATTTCAAGCTGATTTTTTCTTGGCCTGTCATTTCTTCATTTATGTGCTTCTTTCTAGCAATTAAGACTTGAAATTACACACATATTTTGTATTTGGACAAATAAAAGATATAAGCTCACTGTCTTGACTAATAGTAGAAAACTTGAGCTTCATTTGCCAAATTATTCTGTCACAGGGCAACTGATAATTGGAAAACATTGAAAGAGCTAGAAAAGGCAGCCTTGGTCTACTGGCAAGCCAAGGATCGATTACCTCCTCGGGTAATATAGAACATTGATTCTACTCAATTTAAATATTCAATTTTCTTAAGGTGTTATTTCCGTTTGTTTCTCCTGATCTTTGTTGTTGGTGGATTCTACTTCTTAGTTACCAACTTTATGATTTCACATTGTACTGTTAACTTTTCCTTTATGTTAAGACAAGGATTGAGTCTGAGAAGTCCTTGATACTGTGGGTCTGCTAAGCGTGCAATATCATCCAAATAGCTTCTGTTTAGTGAAAATAAGATTTTACACGAAATTTATTTTATATATTATATTTCATTGTCCATAGGAAACAAACAAATGACCTCTAGATTCTGCTGATTTCAAGCCACTTGATTGTGAGCAATCTTACTTATCTTGAAATATTGTCTACTTCAGACAGTGAAGATAGACATCAATATTGAAAGAGACCTGGCTTATGCTCTAAAAGTTAAAGAATGCCCTCAAATTTTGTTTCTACGTGGCAATCAGATTCTTTATAGGGAATCAGGTGAGGCATGGTGTCCTTCCTCTATAGGGTGATAAGAACCATTCTATGGAATCTATTTTACACCATTAGAAAAATGTTTGCTTTTGCAGATTTCCGTACAGCAGATGAGTTGGTTCAGATGATTGCACATTTCTACTACAATGCAAAGATGCCATCTTGCATCAACAATGCATCTTAAACCATCCAATTAAGATGATGACGAAATGTGTCAAACTGGAATCTACTGTAACAGTTAGGAGCACATCTGTGAATTCTGTCTTCATTGGTATTTCATTTGATCTGCTCATTGGATATATTCGAGATGCGGTAGGGAGAAGTTAGACGGAGAGGATTCTTTCATTTGATCGAGAAGGATTCTATCTTTGGTCAAGTTATAGAAACTGGGTCTACCTGGTCCTGAATATGGTTTCCTGAGGTTGGACTCCCGCTCTAAACAACAACTGTGCATATGCTACTTGTAATGGATGCCGAGATGAGAAAGGGAAAGGCTTGATATGATTGTTATTGGTCCCCTTCAATGCCTTACTCAGGATGGTTTACTGTTAGTGTATTTGGAGATTTGTGGACAATTTTTATGTTGCTAGTCATCTGTTACGCATTACAAATTCTGTTTTATGCCCTGCCTTTTTGTATCTCATCGCCTCAGATTTTATAAATTCTTCACTACTTGAAGGAACTCCCTGTCCGTGTTAGGCAATAAAGCCTTTTTAGTTTTTATCGTGCATGGTGCAAAAAGGTGTGTGAAGGTTTGTGTTCCCTTGCGATAATAGATAAAAATGAAATACTATTTTTTAAGGAATAAAATATAATATATATTATTTAGTTTGATTTATTTCTAACAATTTTTATGATAGTGTAATGCTAATGTTTAATGTTTAGTTTGAAAATATAAATTTAAAATGATAAAAGAATATCTAACAAAAGACTAAAGTATACATTAATTTCTAATTATATCATCATTATTATTAATTTCCTTTTTCTTTTTCTTTTTATTATTAATTTTCTTATAATAATAATTAATTAATTAATTTTTTTCTTTTTCTCTTTCTTATTATTATTAAAATAAATAATATTATTAATTTTCTTATTCTTATTTATTCTTATTCTTATTCTTATTATCATTATATTTTTATAACTAAGTAATTATGTGCATTTCTTAAGGATATTATTATTATTATTGTTCTTCTTCTTCTTCTTCTTCTTCTTCTTCTTATTTTATTATTGTTATTATTATTAATTTTCTTATTCTTCTTCTTATTATTATAGCTAAATAATTATGTAATTTCTTAAGGATATTTTTATTCAACAAGTCTTCATTTTTAGTCTCAACTCACTTAGAATAAATAAAGATATGGAGAGAATGGGTTTACTTATTTCCTAAACTCAATAAATAAGTAAATCCTTGAATTATATATTCTCTATGTTTATTCAACCAAATAAAGGAATAACTTGTTACCAAGAATCATTGCAAACCGGTCAAATGGTGCTGAAATGGATCACATGCTATTGGATTGGATCTTTGTATTGAATTATATTATTGTAAATTTTAAATACCATAAAATATTGAATAAGAATTATAAAATTAAATTGAGTAAAACATATTTTAAAATTTAACAGATAGAATTATTGAATAAAAAATTAAAATATATTATAATTTTAATCATAATAAAGGAATTAAAATTTTAATTACAAAACTTTATAAAATTGATATCAATATTATAGGTTGCGAACATAAAATCAATCCGAAATTCATTACAACAAAAAAATCTCATTTAGGTAGAGTATGATTGACTCTGAATCAATATTTCTTACATTTTGAAAAGCGGTAAGTTTATGTCGAGAATCTTATTTTGACGTAAAAAAGACGACTTGAAAGATGTGTCACACCACATATGATCTATGTATGCATTAAAAAGAAAAGAAAAAAAAAGGTAATAATATTTATTAGTTTTTTTGAAGAAAATAATATTTATTATTATTCAGGTGTAACGTTGGTCTGTAACTGTAAGCCCCAACGCCAACATTGAGTGAGGGAAAAAAGAAAAAGGAAAGTGGATACCCCGGAAAATAAGAAAAGTAGAGGGGTCAATTAGCATTTAAGGCAAAGATAAAGTGGCGACTGAATAATCTTTTTCTTTTCATTTGATTCCGGCGAACATCTCTCCCCACGCTCTCTTTCTCAACCGTTACTTCAAGTGTTTGCAGTACCTAGGGTTTGCAGTCACTGCGAAGAAGAATCATCATCATCATGAGAGGACCGCTTAGCAAATTGGTGTCTCGTTCGCTCTCCGTCGCTGGCAAATGGCAACAGCAGCAGCTTCGCCGTCTCAACATTCATGAATATCAGGTCACACACGAATGTGGTTGAGATCCTTGTGTCCGTTTGGTTTGCTGATGTCATGACGAGTTTAGAATAAAAGCAGACCGAAGTTGCCTTGTTTTTAATTAATCCTCATTTTGCGGATAAATATTAAGCAAATTTACGACATTTTTGCTACGCTTCTTTTGATGGTAACTGTTGATTTCATTTTCTTTTGCAGGGAGCTGAATTGATGGGAAAGTACGGGATCAATGTCCCAAAAGGAGTGGCTGTTTCTTCTGTTGATGAGGTTAAGAAGGCTCTTCAAGACGCGTTTCCTAATCACAGCGAGGTAATCTTGAAAGCTATTCATTTCACGAGAAATTTGAATTGAAGTTCTATTATGTTTATTTAGCTGGTTCATAATTTAGGGCTAGATTGATGGCAGTTTGTGTCCTGTCCGGTTCCTAGTGCTGTAGACGTTACAAATGTAAAACTCAAGGGATGTTTACTCATGAATGTGGTGCAGGTGGTGATTAAGAGCCAAGTTCTTGCTGGTGGAAGGGGCTTAGGAAAATTTAAGAACGGTTTTGAGGGTGGAGTTCACATTGTTAAGGCTGACAAGGCTGAAGAAATAGCTGGTAATGAAAGATCACCTTTTTGATATGAATTTGATTGGAAGTTCAATTTCCTTTATCTTTGTTATTTTTTGTTTCTTATTTATAGTTTCTCATATTCTAAGTTTGTAATGGAATATGGTGTTTTAGTACATTAGAGTTTTCATTATGGATGATGTGCTGGAAAGTCAACCATGTTTATCACATGACTTGGGACTTCCGAATGTTTATTTATGTCTTTTTGTATGAATTTTTGATCAACTTTGATTTACTATCATTGTCACTGCTTTTAAAGATTTCACTTATCTTCTGCTAGAACATGACAACTAGAACAGCAATACACCACTAAAGTTGAGATGACTAGGGTGATTTTGGTTAGTTACTATTGTGCTAAAGAAAGAACTCATCTACTATAAACAAATAAGAAGAAGCTGAGGTCATATGCTTTCAAACGAAGTCGAGGGGGCATATCTTTGTGTTGCAATTGTTTCCTTTTCAACCCAAAAAAAAAGGTGTTTCTTTCTTTCCTTTTCCTTTTATTCTAATTTTAATCATTGCATGGATTTATAAAATTGTTATTATGCTTGTTTAGTTTAAGCAATCAATGTTTAACTTGACTTGCAAAGTGTTCATACTGTCTTTGAAGGTTGGAATGGTCTCTAGAAATTGGACAGATCATCATAAAATAGATGGTAAAATATACAGACCTCTTAAGGAGTTTAAGAAATCTTAGAAAAACTCCCTACTCTTTAAAATTTCCGAAAAAACTCTTAGTTTTCAGTTTTTCAGAAAAATCCCTTCTCTTAGACTTCGGTTAAAAAATAATGATGAAACATATGCGGTATGAACATTAGAAGTTAACTAATCAAATGCTATTTACCTGATGATTTGACCTAGCTTTTAAACTCTAAACGAATTAAATAAGTCCAACTTATATTAATAATATATTATAATTGTTTTAAATTATTAATTTAAGTTAAATTTAATTAGTTCAAGTCGGGTTTAAGAGTTGGGTTGAGTTTTCATATTAGTGGCATTTAATTAGTTCACGTCTGATGTTCATATTGTGTATATTTTATCGTTATTTTTTAACCGAAGTCTAAAAGAAAAGCTTTTTCTAGAAAATTGAAAGCTGGGATTTTTTCAAGAATTTTAAAAATTAGAGAATCTTTTAAAGATATTTTTAAAAAATATTGGGGATGTCTATGTCTTTTACTCTAGAATATATTTTCAGTCTGATGGATTTTGTTGTAAGTGGTGGCTTTCCTTCTGTGTATAGTGTCACCACGGTTTAATTCTGGTGTGTCACTACGGTTTAATTTTGGTAGATTTACTTTAATGACCTCTCTGATATCACCTTACTTGTTGATTGGATGTAGAAAAAATGCTTGGTCAGATACTTGTTACCAAACAAACTGGACCTCAAGGAAAAATTGTCAGCAAGGTTTGGCAATAATTGATCGACTTTATGCGAAATTCATATGCCCAATATTAGTGCATATCCTTCTATTTGTTGAATATTTTGAATTTGCATGGGATTCTGGGCCTCATGAAATTTTGATTAAGTTCTTTGTGACAACAAGAATTTTCCCTTTATGGACCCATGCAAGTATTGCTCTGTTACCTTTTTCTTTCACTGATGCTTTTACCTTTCCTTACTGTTACACAATGAATGTAATAGTTAATTTCCACATTACTTGCTTGACTTGGATTTAGCCCCATATAATCTTGGCACGGTTAACAATAGAGACATTAACTGACTTATGAAAGTACAATCTATAGCTAGGATGGGTGCAATGAAATTTAGAATATCTAGTATGATATTTCAGATGGTTAATCTTTAGCTTTTTCCAATTTTTGTCATTCACTGCTGTTTACAAGTGAGATATTTATTTTAGATTTACATTAGTGAGTGATATGAGGTTTGAGATTACACTAGAAACTTTGCCACATCTAGATAAATATGATTCATAGGGTTCCTAATTTATTTGTAACCTGATATCAAACATATCTTACTATAAGTGCTCCCTAGAATTAATTGTATTAGTTATTCTATTTGAATTTTTTTCTAAATTTCTTAAATTTATATACTATGATGGATAGAATTGATTAAGATTTACTTCTTTCTTTTTGTTTGGCAGGTTTACTTGTGTGAAAAGTTGTCCCTGGTCAATGAGATGTATTTTGCTATAATGCTTGATCGTACAACTGCTGGTCCAGTACGTTTTGCTAACCAAGATTATCGTATTAGTTTCTAGCTGAAACATTCCTGTCTAAAAAATGTTCATTATCAAAGGAACTTATATGATCATCTTGTTTTCAGCTTATTATTGCCTGTAAAAAGGGTGGTACCAGTATTGAAGATCTTGCAGAAAAATTCCCTGACTTGATTATCAAGGTTTTCAATCCTTTGTTTTCTGTAAACATATATTCCTGTGATCATCTAGCCAGTTTTTTGCCGTTACTGATTGCTGTCTCACCCAGTTGATCCACCTCTTCTGGCTAGGTACCAATTGATGTGTTCAAAGGCATCACTGATGAAGATGCTGTAAAAGTTGTTGATGGTTTGTCTCCAAAGGTAGCTGAAAGAAAGGAATGCATTGAACAAGTAAAGAAGTTATATGATCTCTTTTGCAAGAGTGACTGCACTTTGTTGGAAGTGAGCCTTAACTTCTATATTTTATATCTCTTGAAATTCTAATATTTCGAATCTCCGCATCTTCCAATTTTGTTTTCTTTGATTGCAGCCGTATCTAGGTATTAGTTTTCTTCATTCTGCATATTTTTCTTGATAAGGTTCATAATACTACTTTCGAATTCCTCTCTCCTCCACAGTTATCTGAGTGTTGAGCCTTATGGTCCCTCTGCAGATCAATCCTATTGCAGAAACTTCTGATAAGAAGCTTGTAGCTGCTGATGCAAAGTTGAATTTTGATGACAATGCTGCTTTTCGTCAGAAGGAAATATTTGCTCTTCGCGATCCAACTCAGGAGGACCCCCGAGAGGTTTGGTTCTATTTATTTGATTATTCTTTGTTTGTCTTAATGGCAAAATCTTCTGTATAGTTGGCTACATGGAGAACTTAGCTTCTCAAGCATGCAAGTTTTGGTCAAGGCTTGTTCTCGTACAATGAGCTGTGCTAACTTGCCCTTATGTAATGTAGGTAGAAATCAGGAAGAATCATAGTGTTTTACTAAATTGCTCTTTTCCTGTGTTTTATTTCTCATAGGTGGCTGCTGCCAAGGCAGATTTAAATTACATCGGTTTAGATGGAGAAATTGGATGCATGGTCAATGGTGCAGGATTAGCAATGGCTACAATGGATATTATTAAATTGCATGGAGGAACTCCTGCCAATTTTCTGGATGTGGGTGGTAATGCATCTGAAGGGCAGGTAATGCTTATATTTTTAGCTTTTTCTTTAAGTGTTCTTGTTTTCCTTTCGTCATTCCTTCTTGTTTTGGCCATCTAAGTGAGTCTGCCTCTTCATAAATAAAGTGTGTGTTTTCTGTCTGCTGGGCATATTTAGTTGTTATGAGAATTTACTCTATGGCCTAACTTTCTCAAAATTTTTGAGACAGGTGGTTGAGGCATTTAAGATACTGACTTCTGATGAGAAAGTGAAGGCAATATTAGTTAATATATTCGGAGGAATAATGAAGTGTGATGTGATAGCTAGCGGAATTGTCAATGCTGCCAAACAGGTAAGATCTGCATTAAGTTTTGTTGTCTTCACCCAAAATTGTACGATCGCCCTGTTTGTCTCTGTCTCTCTCCATCTGCCCATTGTGGTTGCAAGTGCCATAATACATGGAGCAGGCTGTTCAAAAGGTTTTTCTGGCTAGAAGTGGGAATCTGTGTTTGGATAGATGATCAATTGCTTGGTCACAAGGTATAATGCTAGGAGTCTTGAACTTGCATATGAGATGGTGGAAAAGTTTCAATGTTAATGCTAGTTGCTGAATGCAACAGAGTAGGACCGTGTCTAAGTTATATCGTTTTCCATATCAGATACATAATAATCAGTCGACAGCTTTATTTTGCTTGTGACACATTATCTCTCTTGGTCCTCTCTTCAAGGTTGCTCTAAAAGTACCAGTGGTAGTCCGTCTTGAAGGCACTAATGTTGACCAAGGAAAGAGAATCTTGAAGGTAAATTATGAAACTGAACGTGATGTAAACACTTAAAATAGGGATTAGAACTAAGGTCGCGTTCAAGTTGGTAATCCGACGTAAATTATTTGAGGATTTATTAATTGATGTTTGCAGGAAAGTGGAATGACGCTAATCACGGCAGAGGACTTGGACGATGCTGCCGATAAAGCAGTAAAAGCAGCAGCCAGTTGAGTTATGAAGGTATACGCCCAATTGTATTTGGCAAATCAACTGTCAGAATTCGACAATAATAAAGCAAGGTTGAGGATTCGACCCCAAAATTTTTGTTTCTCGAGATGACCAAAATTTATTGAAGTATGGTATTGACAACTTAATAGATTGCTGCGATTTATGTGCTGAAAGTTTGCAAAGATTATTTTGCAGTTGCAAATGTAACTTCCCTTTCTCTGAGCAAGACAAGCTTCTCTCCAGATCATGAAAAACTAACAACTTTGCTCCAAAGCCTTTATTTGAACTTCTGAAATCCCGAAAGTAAGAAAGAACTTGATAGTAAAAGGAAAGCCAGTAGAAAGAAAGTAAGATCAGGCATTACTCCCAAGTATGGTAATAAATTGTATATGCACAATTATCCCCAAGATCACGAAATAGTTCGATACCTTCCCTAGCTATTGTTATGTGTGATAATAGGACATAACTTGGCGCATTGATGTGTTTCAGCAATTCCACTGATCATGAATTTCCTTTGAGAAGATGATGGTTTGTCAATAATTTATTTTGCAATGCCACAGAAGTTGTACAAAATCCGGCATTACACACCCAAATTGAATGGATCCAATCTGTTTTGGGTCATTTAAACATGGACAGTGCACAATAATACAGACTCAAGTGCTGCCAGAATCACTGGAACAAAAAGATGTATGAATTTGTGTCTTGTTACGGCTATACATGTTGGTTGCTATACCAAATGTGTTTGGAACCACGGCAAGGAATATAATTGTTGCTCCAATGATGTTTGCGCTCAAGGAGAAGTTCAACAGCGGAAACACCAGCATGACATGCAGACAATAACTTATTTTCACTATGTCATCAAGTAAAGCTCCAGTTGCTGTGTAGGAACTTCCATCAAAATTAACCAGTATGTCAGCGATTATTGATTCACCAAACAGGAGATACCCAAGTACGCCTGTGATAAAGAACAGCAAACAGTACAAGCACATCTCCCGGGTTCTTTCTTGAGTTTTATCAACGGAAGTCTAATGATTGATTTGGCAAATGAAAGGGTGAAAAGGGATAAGGATATTAGAGAAATGCTGAACTAACCTGGACCCACCTGAACAAGACCAGTGGAAGGATCACACAG
Organism: Erythroxylum guanchezii; assembly: GCA_025629825.1. Taxonomy (NCBI): domain Eukaryota; kingdom Viridiplantae; phylum Streptophyta; class Magnoliopsida; order Malpighiales; family Erythroxylaceae; genus Erythroxylum; species Erythroxylum guanchezii. The sequence continues at coordinate 4,314 of JAOTAX010132825.1, read as the reverse complement.
GCCAACACATGGGACTGCAAAAGCTCGTGAATGCCAAACCATTCTTGTAAGACACCAAGCGGTAAGACACCAAGCTGCACCCATTCTTCTACCTTAATTGCCTGACAGAATATAACCTGAGAAAAATAACAAATATTCAGTTCGACTTTATGTGTCTGGCATCCCCCCAAAAAAAAAATAAAAAGCCACATGAAAGAAAACGAAAAGAAAATTTACCCCTAGATTCTAATCCTTCGGATTCAAAAATAGCTACCGAAGTTTTTGACATGAAAGTCAAGCTAACACTGCCCCAATTCTTTTTGTTTGTAATTTACCTTAACATTTGAATGAAAGACCGTAAATGTTGCAAACAACTTTTCTATTAGTTAGAAGTAAGATTGCATGTTAGACCTTCTCAAACTCTGCGTCTTATCAGAATTTTTACTGGATGTTGTTAGAGTTAGAATGAAAGACTAAAAATGCCATTGAAGAGGTCGAGTTTATTATTTGAGACAAGTTATCAGTCATTCTTCATTGCATATGCTGACCTAACAAATTCTAAACTTCAAAGATTTTCAAAATGGTAAGCATACCCCTTGTGGTAACCAGTGGCAGTAACAATATTGATGGCATCCCAAATAAATGTAAGAGGAACCCAATGAGGTGGATATTTGAACCGAGCAACGTCCAAGATAAGAACCATGTCATTTCCAGCAAGATAGCCCCATGGAAAAATTACTTTTGGAAAAAAAATTCCATAACACTATGTTAAAATTCCATAACAGTATGTTAAATCTTAAGGTTTTAATTGCCTATGGGATAACCCTAAATGTTAAAATTTATTTGTTTTTAGATTCTTTTTGTCCCTTTGCAAAATTTTTGTTCTTTATCTCTTTGCAAGTAACAACAAACTTCTCTCTCTTTCTCTCTATTCACTTTCTGTGTGAGTCGAGAGAAACATGGTAACAACAAATAAAGTAGCCATTGAATCTTCATCCAAGGAGAAGTCACATAATTCATCAAACTCTTATCATCAAATAGGAACAACAGCAGAAATGACAAATAGTGAAAATCATCGAGGAGTGATAAAGAGTCAAAAGGGTAATTGACAATGATAACTCAACATCCCCATTAAGAAGTAAAAGTTGTCAGAGAGGTCACCATCAATGAGGAGGAGGAACATAACTCAAAAGTTAATTAGAGAAAAAGCATGGACAGATAAGGTCCAAGGATATCGCCAATAATGGTATTGGCATCAAAAGGTAAATAAGGTTAGAAGATGTAAGCTCTTGGATGAGGTTTTCAACTCATTGACTATATACTCAATAAGGAATTGTAAAAAGAAATAAAGAAAAAAAAATCAAATCAATTCTCATTTACACGTATATAAAAGAGAGATTGTCATGGTTTTATGTTTTTGAGAATTTTGGTCCCAAAAAAAGAATGATGCAACCTTTATATGCTTCTGTTCAAATTGTGGAATAATATTGAATTCGAATGAAATGTTAAAATACATAGTCACAATCTTTTTCCTTTTCATTATGTAGGGCTAAGACAAGTTCATGTTCTTCTTCCTTTTTATTATGATAATTTCATAAACCTTATTCTCTCTTGAGATAGATAGAAGTTTGTTGTTACCAACAAAGGGATAAGGAATTTTTTTTTTTTTTGTTGGTATTTGTCTTGCATAAGCCTTCTCCATGGAAGAGAAGTATGTCTCAAAATTCAAGTTGTTTCCTTGAATCATTAATATTCTGCACCTGTAATCGAGCTCTCCTTTTCATTTTCGCAAAGCCAAGTTGCCTTGGGTGTTAGGTTTTGAGAATTTTAAACTTTTTTATTTGACATAGCATGATTAGAGTACACGTCAACCACTTTTCCAGTAGATTGGCTGACATAGTTAACCATGCTAGATAGCATCATTAACTTAAAAGTCTAACGATGCATGGGTTGTTTTGTGAAAAATTGAAAGTTAAGCATTTTAGTACCTTTTTAAAAAATTCAAACTAATATTTCAAAATTGAGATATACTTTTTAAATAATTTACCCTATATGTAATAGTAACCTAAAGAACAAGATTATGAAAAACTGCTTAAAAGCTTCCGATTATAAGAACATGTAACTATCTTCTGAAAAAGTGCAAGATGCCACATGTTTATGAAAATCATGACATAACTCTGGTTTGTCTATCACATATAGGTCACTACATATTTATCCTTTCTATTAAGCTAATAATTGAAAAATGACTATATTATTTCTCTTAACTATCCTTTTATTTAGAATTGCTACAAAAGTCCTCTCAATTGATTTATAAACCTCAAGAAAAAATTTTTGTAACTTGAATAAAATCGGAGACATGTTTCTTAAGCTGGTAAATATGAAAAGCAAAGTGAACTTCGGAGTTTCCATGAAACTCCAATCTATATGCAACTTGACCATCCTCTTAAGCACCTTATGAGGGCTATAGAATAATAGAGATAATTTATGTGACTTTCATTATTGAAACTAAGTCGCCTACTATGAACTCCCAATGAATACGGAGCTGATATGATAATTACTTCATTTTTTCTTGACTATGCTCTATAAGAAATTATATCAAATTAAGAACATCATCCCTATTATATGAAGCCTAATCTATTGAAAAAATTACAGAATTGCTAGCTAAATATGAGACACGAATTAGAGGCGGAAAGTTATATAATGTCTAAAATGGTGTCATATGTATTGTTAAATGGAAGGAAATATTATATTGCCACTTAGTTATTGATAACATCCTTATGTACCTTTCTGAAGTCTTTCCAACCATGCATCCCAAATATGTTTCTTGAGTATAGTTTAATAATTCTAACTAGTTGTTTGTTTGTAGATAATAAGTTAAAGATAATTTCACCTTACTGTTGGATCAGAAAAAGAAAGTATGCCATATTTAGAAAACCGGTAGATTTGAAAATTTTTTAAAAATCTTATTTGCAGCGAAACCAATATATCCAAATCATCATGCCAATCTATACATGATATGATATAAGGATAATAATAAACGTAAACAAGATGGAGATTATTACCGGCTCCTTCGCTACAGCTTTAATTCATCGCTACGTTATCCTCTCCTTCTTCTTGTATCCAAAACTTTTGCTTTTGAATCCTTTCCTTTGTCAATCTATCCTCTCCTTGTTGTTGTATCCTCAACCAATTTAATTTACCTCTTGTTCTTCTAGGACAATTTGGTTAACAAAATCTTTTAGTTGGAAAGGAGAAGAAATGTTTGGAAGAGATTTTTCTTAGAAGAAAGAAGGAAACAATGAGACACTTCTCATTCTAGGTTTCGACCATGTATAGGTGAGAGGAGAGAGTTGGTCAAAATAGTGCAAGAACACTTTCTTACATTCCTAATTTTGGTTATGCATGAAAAGAGAGAAGAGGAAGAGCATCCAATGCATCACACCTTTCTTTAATCAAACATTAAGAAGCCATTAAATGAGACTCTTCTAATTTGTTTTAAGATGGCTATATGAAAAGACCAATCACCTAATATTAACATTGTTAAGTCAAAATGACTTTACGTTTAAATAATTTTGATGAAGACCAAATAATGAGACGAAAGAAATAAGACGGAAGCAAAATGAGACGGAAGTAGATACAAAATGAGACGGAAGCAGATACAAAAGTGAGACGGAAGAAATGAGACGGAAGCAGATACAAAAGTGAGACAGAAGAAATGAGACGGAAGCAGATACAAAGGTGAGATAGAAAAAATGAGATGGAAGCAGATACAAAAATGAGACGGAAGCTAAAACCGAAAAATGAGACGGAAGACCCGATACTACGTTGGATAATTATCAGTTTGATTTGGTTACAGAACTCAACTGAATAACTGATTCTTCAAAGATTAAGAAACAAGAAGAAAGAAGCAATTATCAAGAAGCAGTTGAAGACGAAGGCTATAAATACGAGTCGGAGTCGAAGACTGAATAAGTTACGAAGTTAGTAAACAATTCAAAAGCGCTAGAGATTCAAAAGCTAGAAATTTTATTTTGTGTGATAAACTTAGAGCTACTATTGTCTGTAACAAAGCTCGAAATATCTTTCAGTAGAAAGAACAAAAGCAGATAGCCTGAAGAGGTTAAATGTGAAAAGAATACTTACTGTAAGAGACCTGAAGAGGCTCGGAGAAAAGAATACTTGTATCTTCGTGAAGTATAGTGAAATCTCAGAAAGAATTCTGAGGACTGGACGTAGCCCACGGTTTGGGGTGAACCATTATAAATCTGCTGTGTCGATTCTCACTCTCAACTCTTAAACATTTATTCTTACTGTCTTACACACGCACTTACGAAT
>JAOTAX010132739.1:0-18200 GCA_025629825.1 Erythroxylum guanchezii | reverse complement strand
TTTCATGTCCTTTGGTCGTTGATTCTACTAGCAACAAACCTATTAAGTTCAAGAAGAATACATGCACATATGAATAGAAGTTATAACAACTAAGCCATGTAACGATATAATGTGTAATGAATTTCTTATTTCTTTCTCACTTACTGTACACTGTCGAGGGAGAGTATATATATACAATTGTAATGACTACAGCTGTACAAGATCCATACGGTTACAACAAAAATAACAACGGCACAGAGATGAGATATCTTCTAGAATGTGTGTATTATTCTTTAGCTGCTGGGCCTGTTGTTTTGTGGGCTGATGGACTCATGGATGAGTCAATGGAGTGTTCTCTTACATCCCCTGCAAACGCAAACTTCGTGGGCTTTGAAGGTTGAGTTTGGCACACAAACTAAAGTGTCCGTTGATGGTCATAGGTTTAGTGAAGAGGTCAACGAGTTGGTCGTCCGAACTAACGTAGTTGATCTCGAAGGTTCCAGTAGCGACGTGATCTCGAAGGAAATGCACATCAATTTTAATGTGCTTCGTTCCAGCGTGGAAGACATTATTGTGAGACAAGGCACGAGCTCCATTATTGTCGCACCAGATGACGGGGTGATGAGAGGGTGAAAACCCTAATTCGGAGAGGAAAGACAATAGCTAGATAATCTTGGTCGAGAGAGTGGAGAGAGCTCAATATTCAGCTTCGGTATTGGAGCGAGCAACAATAGATTGCTTTTTAGAGCTCTAATGGACGAGATTACCACCCAGAAAGACATAGCCGCCGGAGGTGGATTTGCGGTCGTCAATAGAGCCAGCCCAGTCAAAGTCAGAAAAGGCATGGATCTGTAAGGGAAATGAAGAAGAACTAAAAAACAGCTTGGTGTCAGTAGTACCACGTAAGTATCGAAGAACCCTCTTTAAAGCAACCCAGTGTGGTTGAAGGGGATTAGTCAAAAATTGACTTAATTTGTTGACAATGAAACAGATATCTGGTCAACTATGGCACAGGTATTGCAGACCACCAACAAGGCTGCGATAATCTGACGGATTCGCGATTGGGTCATCATCAAAAGCAGAGAGCTTCTGACCAGAAGATACAGGAGTGGAACACGGCTTACAAGTAAGCATATTTTCCGTTTGTAAAAGATCATAGATGTATTTTTGTTGAGATAGATACAAACCCATAGGAGTTCGATGAACTTCAAAACCAAGAAAGTAGTGCAAAGGACCAAGAGTCTTTAGGGCAAATTTGTTCTGTAAACGTAGAATGAGTTGGTGAATGGCCTCTCTGTTGTTCCCAGTAATCAGTATGTCATCAACATAGATGAGAATGTATAGTTTGGTGTGATGTTGATGAAGGTAGAAGAGGGATGTATCACATTTAGACGGTGTAAAGCCCCAACGTTGACGAGTCTATTTGAGGGTGAAGAACCAGGCACGAGGAGCCTGTTTGAGCCCATATTGGGCTTTAGAAAGTTGACGCACATGAGTAGGATAGGAGGAATTAACATACCCTTGGGGCTGATGAATGTAAACCTCATCATGTAAAACTCCATTTAGGAATGCATTATTGATGTCAATCTGTTGAATATCCCATCGAAAAGAGACTGCTAGGGATAGGATGACTTTAATGGTGGAGGATTTGACCACTGGGTTGAAGGTCTCAGTAAAATCCACACCAGGGTTTTGATTAAACCCCTTTGCCACCAACCGAGCCTTTGCTTTGTCAAAGGATCCATCTGACTGATATTTGACACGAAACACCCATTTAGTGCCCAAAACATGCATGCTAGGGTGATAAGGGACAAGAGTCCAGGTCTGGTTTTTGTGTAAGGCATGCATTTCAGTATCCATAGCAGCTTTCCAAATAGGATCTTGCAGGGCAAAGGAAACATATGGGGGTTCTTTGATTGGTGAGAGAGAGAGAGAGGAGTATGGTAAAGTTTAGGTTTGAAAATGCCACTTTTGGAGCGAGTTTGCATGGGATGAGTGTTGGTGAGAGGGACAGAATGACCAGTAGGTACAATGTGGGATGGAAGAGGAGTAGGGGAAGAGGAAGAGAGGGGGGTTGATGAGCTGTGAGGACAAAGTAAAGGTGAATATAAATCAGAAGATAGAGGAGGAGAATTTACCTGTAATGGTGGTAAGTTTGGAGCAGCTTCTTAAGACCAATTCCTCGACAGAGAACTACTAACAGCAGGCTGCATAGAAGAGGAAGGAACTTTAAGAAGTGAAAGAGGTAGAGTAGAATGAGCTTTGTGAGATGGGGAAGGTAAGGGTGAATGATTTTGAAAAAGGAGAGGGTAGGCATATTCGGATTCATTAAAAACAACATTACGAGAGATATAGACTTGGACATGAGCATTAAGGCACTTGTAACCACGATGAAATAAACTGTAGCCAAGAAAAACACACTTAGTAGTGTGAAAATTGAATTTGTGAGAAGAGTAGGGTCTTAGGTAAGGAAAACAACTATAGCCAAAAGGTTTTAAATGAGCATAGGCTAGTTGTTTGTGATAAAGAAGCTCGTAAGGTGATTTGTAATTAGTAATGGGACTGGGTAATTGATTTATGAGGTAAGTGGCTGTGAGAAAAGCTTCTAACCAAAAAGAGAGAGGCATTGATGCATGAGAAAATAGGGTGAGACCCATTTCTGTGATGTGACAATGTTTCCTTTCAGAAACACCGTTTTGTTGATGTGTATAGGGACAGGATAGCCGAAGAGAGATGCCTTGTGCTGCAAGGTAAGGTAGAAAAGACTGATATTCCCCTCCATTATCAGTATGAAAAGCTTTTATCTTGTGATTAAATTGTAATTTTACATGTGATTTGAATTTTAGAAAGGTGGAAAAGGCTTCGGATTTAAGTTTTAGAGGGTAGAGCCAAGTAAATCTAGTGTATTCATCAATAAAGATAATGTAATATCTATGTCCTTCTGTTGATAGAGTTGGGGAAGGACCCTATATGTCCGAATACACAATTTCAAAAGGTGCAGTAACATTAATTGAGTGATTTTGAAAGGGAAGTTGGTGTAACTTTCCAACTTTACAAGCATCACAAAATTTAAGAGTGTGCATATCAATTTGAACATTCATAGATTTGGTAATCTTTGATAGAATAGATGGAGAAGGATGACCCATTGTGGCATGTAGCACATTTGCATCTACTTTTGTAACATAGGCAGTAGGAAAAACATAAACAAAAGAGGAAGGTGCAACAGATGATGCATGAGAGGCTTTAGGTGCGGTCTTGAGGTGGTACAGCCCATCCTGCAGAGTTCCATTTAGAAGAGTGGTCCTTGAAAGCTTGTCCTTAAACAAACAACCATTATCAGAAAATTCAACAACAATATTATTGTCTTTAGTAAGTTTAGAAATACTTAAAAGATTACGGGTTATAGAAGGCACATGTAAAATGCTTTTAAGATGTAAAGGTGTAGAAGAAGCATTGAATTGAAATGAAGATGAACCAGTGTTTGTGATAGGTAAAATGTTACCATTGCCTACGGTTAAATGGTCATTTCCAGTATATGGAGAGTTGATGCTTAGGTTCTGAATATCAGGAGTGACATGATTGGTTGCTCCATTGTCAACAAACCAGGTGGACTCAGTTGGTGGCTCAGATGATGGAGCTGATTGTGATGGAACTATGTAGTGATTGGAGGAACCAGACTGCACATAATGCGCTTGAGGTGAGTTGTTATACCCAGTGTACGTCTGCACAGGTTGAGAAGAGGATCGCCAGGGTTGCTGAAGCGGTGGAGGTCCTTGCCAGTTCTGATTAAACCGTTTGTTGCACTGTAGAGCAGAATGGTTTGGTTTTTGGCAAAGTTGACAGAATACTTGAGAGTTAGATCTGCCTCCTCTTCCTCTTGTGCCTCTGCCACGTCCCCAATGTCGGCCACCAGAAAAAATAGGGGAATGAGTGTGACTGGCAAGGTTGGCAGATGGTGGTGTGATTTGAGACACAACATTTTGTTCCTCCAGACGGGTTTCATGCATAAGGAGGGAGCTTTGAACATCCCGAAAAGAAGAAAATGCCATAGTATTTGATAAAAAATAGACAATAGGATCATAATCTTGTCCAAAGCCAGCAAGAGCACTGAGGATAAGCTCAGATTCAGGGACTGGATGACCAGCCAAAAGAAGTGAGTCACTAATGATTTTTATTTTCTGCACATATGCACTGATAGTATCTGATCCCTTTTTAATTGATGATAGCTGCTGTTTAAACTGTAGGACTTTGACCATGCTTGTTTGAGCAAATAACTTTTCAAGGGTAATCCAAACTTCAACAGAGGATTGACAGTGAGTGACAAGGCTAACAACATCATCATCAACAGTTGACAATAGCCAGCAAAGAAGAAATTGGTTAGATCTAAGCCATAGGCGATACTTAGGATTAGGCTGAGATACACTGTCATTGGAAGGAAGAAAAGCAGCAGGGATTTCAGAAGAGGAAGAGATAAAATTTTCAAGCTCCAAGGCACGAATTGCAGCAAGAACCTGGGCTCTCCAAGTAATGTAATTGGATCAGGTAAGTTTGGTAATGGTAAAGTTTAATGATTTTGTGAGAGAGGGAAAATTGAGAAGCTGATCAGATGAAGAATCAGCAGTAGCAGTAGAAGAAGAAGGAGAAGCAACCATAGACGTTTGTCTTTGAGGCTCTGATATCATGTAACGATATAATGTGTAATGAATTTCTTATTTCTTTCTCACTTACTGTACACTGTCGAAGGAGAGTATATATATACAATTGTAATGACTACAGCTGTACAAGATCCATACGGTTACAACAGAAATAACAAAGGCACAGAGATGAGATATCTTCTAGAATGTGTGTATTATTCTTTAGCTGCTGGGCCTGTTGTTTTGTGGGCTGATGGACTCGTGGATGAGTCAATGGAGTGTTCTCTTACAAGCCAATGAATGGTGGTCTCCTATAAAACAATTTTGAAAGATGAAAAATAAATTAGCAGCTTCTGTATGGCTGTGTCACTTAAAATAGATTTTCTTCAACAGATGTTAGACTTGTTTAAAAAGTTGCCAGGAAGGCTTTCAAGCTCTCTTTTTCCTTATCATGTGATTTATCGTCTTGAAAGGTTCATCGTACGCTTTGAAAGGATAATATTGACAAACAAATAAAAGACTAATATAAAAGCTGAACGTCACATATAGTAAGACATAAGTGCAAGACAAAGACGTAGAGAAATAATATCCACTTACAAAAGAAATAATAATTTAAAAATAAACAAAAGACTCGGTCATTTTTTAATCATTCTTCAACAATTGCCAATAGAAGTCGGCAGCCTCTGTGTGGCTGTGTCACTTAAAAGTCAAGATGCTCCAAATTATCCATGGGCTCAGAATAGATTTAATATAAAAGCTGAACGTCAGATATAGTAAGACATAAGTGCAAGACAAAGACGTAGAGATATAATATCCACTTATGAACAAAGACGTAGAGATATAATATCCACTTATGAAAGAAAATAGCTTGTAATAATCTTCTGCTTTTCGGAGAAAGTTCACGGAAGTTTCAGTAAACAAAAAAATGCTGTATTAAGACTACTTATAGTCAATGGATTGTCTTCAATAATGCATATAAGCTTACGAATGGCCATTTTCTATTATTAGATAGCTTCCAACCTCTTCCTTCAGCAATAATGGCTTCTTCTTCTTCTTCTTCTTCCTCGGCCTCTCACCGATTGAAGTACGATGTCTTCTTGAACTTCAGGGGTGAAGACACTCGTCGCGGTTTCACCAGCCATCTCTATGCTGCTTTGCGCCGAAAGGCTCTCCAAACCTTCTTTGATGACGATGATCTCAAAAGAGGAGAAGAAATTGCCCAGTCACTTCCCCAAGCAATCCAAGATTCCACTGTTGCTATCCTTGTTTTCTCAAAAGACTATGCATCTTCCAGATGGTGTCTTGACGAGCTTGCAGAGATCATGGAGTGTCATCGTTCCCATGGACAGATTGTTATACCTGTCTTTTACGAGATAGATCCATCCCATTTAAGGAAGCAGTCCCATGATGTTGCTGCAGCTTTTGTTAAACACAAGCAAAATCCCATGAACGCACACAAGATTCCACAGTGGAGAGATGCCTTGACCAAAGTTGCCAATCTATCTGGGTTTGATTCTAAGGAGTTCAGGTATGTTTTGGGTTTGATTCTAAGGAGTTCAGGCATATTTTAGGTTGTATGGTAATTCTAAGTAAAGGGGTCGTTTGCTTTTCATTCATTTAAATTGTGTTTTATAATTTACAGGAACGATGATTTGCTTATTAACAAAATCGTTGAAGACATTTTAGAAAAACTGAACCAATCCATGCCAAGTGATGATTTTGAGCACTTAGTAGGAATGGACTCACGTATTAAGGAAATAAAAGAAGTATTTACTATTAACCCATCCAAGACTCGTATTTTAGGAATTTGGGGGATGGGTGGTGTTGGTAAAACTATTACGGCTGAAGTCATATATCATTATATGTCCCATCAATTTCAAGGTTGTTGCTTTGTACGTAATGTGAGACAAAATGCAGAAGTTGGTGGCATTGAGAAGTTACAGAAAAAGCTCATTTCAAAAGCATTAGGTGAAAAAGATTTCAAAAGATATACATTCAGTGCTGGTCCTGGACCATTTTTAATAAAAAGACTTGGTCGCAAGAAGATGTTAATTGTTCTTGACGATATAAATAATCCACGACAAATAGAGTCTTTGATTGGAGATCCATGTTGGTTCGGTTTAGAAAGCGTGATTCTTATTACTAGTAGAGATAAGCAAGTATTTGAAGGGAGGGCTGATTTTATGTATGAAGTTAAACCATTAAATTATGATGAAGCCCTCCAACTTTTCAATAAATGTGCCTTCAAGCAAAATTATCCAAGAGATGATTATGAATATTTGTCAAAATCGATTGTGGAATATGCACAAGGCAATCCTTTGGCTTTGAAAGTTTTAGGTTCTGCTCTAAATGGGAAAAATCATAAGGAGTGGGAAAGTGCATTGACTCAATTGTCAAAAGATGAAAAGAAAGAGATCCAAGAAGTGCTACAAATCAGTTACTATGGCTTAAGTAGAGTGGAGCGGGATATCTTTCTTGACATTGCATGTTTTTTCAAACAAGGGCAAATATATGTAGAGGCAGATATTTTGAGGAAAATATACAAAAGAAGTGGATTCGACATAGACAGTACATTAAGTGTTCTTGCAGATAAGTGCCTTGTTACTTCAAAATATTCATTGGACATGCATAATTTATTGCAAGAAATGGGAAAGGAAATCGTTCGACAAGAAGCTAAGTATTTATACCAACGTAGTAGATTATGGGATCCTCAAGATATTTATGAAATATTTGTGGGAAATAAGGTAAGATATTTAAAAAATATTATCTACTATTAATAGTCTTTTATAATTCCTGATTTATTGAGAAAAATTATTTATTTTCATAATAACTTATTTATATATATTTTGGGTGTCTTTTGTTAGGAGGCTGAAGCTTTGGAAACCATCACTTTGGACTTATCTAAGATAACAGAGATGAATTTAAATCCACAAGTATTTATAAAGACACCTAACCTTAGATTTCTCAATTTTTATCGAAAAAGCAATTTATATCTCTCTCAAGGTCTTGATTATCTGCCTAATACTTTACGATACCTTAGATGGGATAATTATCCATTAGAATCTTTGCCACCTAATTCTCAACCAAAGAATCTTGTGGTACTTAAATTACCAGACAGCAACATCAAACAATTATGGAACAGAGCCAAGGTACGGAAATTTTATACTACTAAACAACTTATAAATTTACTATATTAAAAATTGTAATTAATACTAGATTGGATTGATTAATACTTTTGTTATTTTTATTAATTGCAGGAAGATTCTTTGTTATCTCAAGTTAAATATGAGATTGTTAATGGTTTTCGAAGATTAACGTCCCTAAGTTTAGTACAGAACAAGAGCATAACTCGTCTTCCCAATAGTAGAAGTGGATTTTTAGAAGCTCTCGAAGTTCTTGATCTTAGCGGTTGTTCAAATTTGAATACATTTCCAGAAATTTCAAGCAACATAAAGCTATTACATTTAAGTAAGGTTGCTATAAAGCAGGTACCTTCATCATCAGTTGAACTTCTAAGCAAATTACTGTACTTACGTATGGAAGATTGTAAAGAGCTTGAAAGCCTTCCAAGCAACTTTTTTTAGCAAGTTAACATCTCTCTGTGGACTTGATCTGAGTGGATGCTCACGCTTTAAGATGCTTCCTGAAATCTTGGAGCCTACGAGATATGCAGTGTTTCTTAACCTAAGTGAGACAGCTATAGAGAAGCTGCCATCATTTATTGGCATTTGCAATGAGAGGTGGGCTATAAATATGAGTAAATGCTCGAAGCTTGCTTTCTATCCAAGAAGTTCTGAAAATTGTTTTTCAGAAGACATTTTCTGGGCAGAAAGTTTAGACCTTTCTAACTGTAATTTGAGGGAATTGCCTGAGGACTTGAGCTTTCCATCTTTTATAACATTTTTGGATTTGAGTGAAAATGATTTTGAGAGAATCCCTGCTACCTTTAAAGAACTTTCACGACTGAAATTTCTTAATATAAGCAACTGCAAAAGGCTTCTATCCTTACCGGAACTCCCATCAAATGTCTTCATAATTTTTGCCGACAATTGTAGGTCACTAAAAGAAATATGGACCCTTAAACAACTACCTCTTAACTCACAAATGGCTGACCACTTCTTCAATTTATGGAATTGCTTGAAGTTGGATGAAGATGAATGCCAGGAAGTAGTAAATGCACTCTTGAGGAATTATAACAAAAGTCAAATGCAGGAATCATTGGTAAGTAATTCTTTGTCTTTCTCTCTTTCTTTATCTGGGTTTGTATAATCATTAATTTGGATATTCATTAATTTGAATATAAAATTTTATTATTTAGGCAAAATTTAAAATGATCTATCCAGGAAGTAGAATACCAGAGTGGGTGAAGTATCAAAACATGGGTGATTCCATTCAAATCCACCTTCCTTCTCATTGGTTTAATCATCTTTTTCTGGGATTTGCTTTCTATCTGTGCCTTAATAATCAACAGTATGGTAATATACTTAGATATGAATGCTATTTTGGAGACAATTACCATTTTTCCTCTAATAATTTCGAAATATGGTTCATGGAAAGAGTAGATAAAGAGCTTATGGAAGTCTTCATTAGTAGAGAATTTATTGAATGGGTACGTATACACCGTAACTTTGAAGAGGATGTAGCCTTTTTTAAGTTCACTGCAGATGAAGTAATAATTAAGAAGTGTGGGGTTATTCCACTATATGCCCAAAAAGATGAGGATGAATTTTGTGGAATATTTGACTTTCCAAATTTTGGAGTGTCTAAGTTGAAAAGATCAGCCACAGGTGCGGGGTCAATCCACTATATGCCCGAAAAGAGGTTGAAAATAGAAGAAGTTGAATGAAATTAATTCAAGTTCAATGCTTCAATTAGGTGAGCCATACATGTTTCTCTATTATGAGTTCCGACAAAATCTGTCGATAAAAGAAACTATTAAATCTAATTTGGTTGGTGAAGGAGTTTTATTCTCCTATATATTGTTACATTCTTATGATGGAGTTTAATAAAAACTACTTCGTGTTGCAGATCAATGGACATAAGATCTTCAAGATGGATGGTACATATGAAAACAAAGTTAAGAGAGATTGCTTCAAAGGTAAGAACTTTATTTCAGCTCAATTTAACACAAGACATAACAGTGCTAAAAATGAATATAAAAACAAATAATAATGACTCACATATATCAACTATAAATTTATCACTCAAATAAAATATACAAATTTAAAATATGTTGTTAATATATAATTATTTCTTTAAATTTAATAATATATTTTTTATTATTACTATTATTATTCATAAGGTTTAAATATAAAATTTTTTCTTTGAATTTAATATATAAAAATAACCTGGTCTGACCCAATTTTAACCCGGATTGACTGGGAATTCTGACTCATTCCTTGATCCTTAAGAAAAGTTCAAAAGGACATTATTTTTTATTTTTTTAAAATAGCAAAATCAGGCTGACCTATATGTGACCTGACCTGATCCCACCCATTACCATCCTTATTGGCTTCTTATCGCATGTCAACATCCTCTGTCAGGTCATCCGACTCAGATAACAAGAAACGTTTGGCAAAACTAGTTCTTGCACATATTGCATTTACAAGGGATTAGGGATTAAAAAACTATGAACACGCATCGCACAATATCATCTCCATTTGGTGCTCAAGAGATGTTTTTGTTATAGGAAGCATCAATATTTTCAATATATCCAAGAACCAATCTATGCTTACGAAGTCATTGATTTGATAGTGGGCTATCAAATTTGAGCTTGATTTTGGGCTACTTCTATTTCTCTGGGTTGATTTGATAGTTTGTATGGTTTCTCATATCATAAGAGTGGTCAGAAAGTCTTGGATGACGATGATTGTTTCAAAAGAAATCATATCATTGATGAGATACCAATTCATACTATTGAAGAAAAACCATAGATGGAAGAGTTGAGATGTACTTTAGATATAGCAGATAAGTCTGCCCTAGGCAAGACGCCAAATCCAATGGTGGTTCCAGTTCCTGTGAGTATTGCTCAGGAGATGATAATTTTATATTTTTTTTGGCTTAAGATTGTTCAATATTATGAGTTTTACTTGTTTAAATATTTTAATCTCTGCACGAATTGACTCTCCTATTTTGTTTTCCAAAGCACGCTCCTAAAACAATTGACAGATGCTATCAGAAGATGAAGAGGTCTCTTCTCATCAAAGGCTACTAGACAAGTCTCATACTGGTTCTTCCTATGTATTTTTTCCTGACTTTAAACAATTTGTTAAGTTATGCAAAAATGCCTAACCTTTGCAGAATTTATGATTAATATTCTATGTTTTCCAAACAAATACATAATCCAAAAGTACTTGTAACTTTTTCTCTTATTGGTGAAATTGGAAACATATTGTTGGTTTAAACCTGACTTCCAAACAATGATGTGTTGTTTGTTTATTAGGCTGAAAGTATACAATCTGGTTGAGAACAAAGTTGAAGGATATGGTAACTGTCAGGTTTGTTTTCTTTTGAAGTTTAAAGATCTATTTTATTATCAGTAGCTCACTTCTTTTGGTTACTATTCCATGTTGTTATCCTCTTTCTGAAATTTCAGTTCATCGGATTGACTTTACCGATCTTCTGAATACCACAAACAAGTTAGAGAACAAATAGTTAATCAAGTTAGTTGACATCTAAATGAGTTACTATAAAACTTTTTTAATGAATTGATACTATGCCTATATGTTAAGACTAAAATTGGAAATTTCTAATCTGTATCCTCATGGTATCCGCTCAGGTCTCACCAAGAAATGAATGTGGGTTATGTTCCAATGGATTTTAGTGACTATTTGAAGAAAATGAACAAGTTTGTTGCTCCAATTTTTTCTTTGTTTACCTTCAAAAGCTTTCTGAACGAATCCATGTTTACTCTATTTATTATATGGTTGATATTAGGAGCGGTGAATAAGGTTATTATGTCACATTACAAGCTGCTGCAATTTCTGTATGAACAATTTCTAATCTTTTAATGTTTCCTTTTCGTTTTACCGATTTTTTCTATGTTTCTTGTTAGGAATCACCAACTAATTTTAAAGATTTGTAGAAAATTCTAGATTTGTAAAAAAAAAAATCTAGAAAAATCGTGCAAGTGGGTAACTTGAGAAATCTAGAATTTTCTTGCAACTTGTTACAAGCTGCAAGGTTGGTGATGCATGCCTATAAATAGGCAATAGCACCATTTGTTGTAGCACCACCAAATAAAGAGAGAGAAGTGAGTCCTAATTGTAGAGCATCTAAGTTTCGTTCTTCTGTCTTCTATTTTTGTTCACCTTCGGTGTTTTGGGTTTTGTATTCGAGTCTTTTTATTAATAAAATTATCGTTCCCTTTTAACAAGTGGTATCAGAGCCAGGTTGTGTCGTCTAGAGTCGTTGCTCCATTGTCCAAAAATTTTTTATGATCAGGGATCGTGTCTTAGCCGAGATTCTGCCAAAATTTAGTCACAATCTGAGATTGTGAAATTATTCGATTAGGGATCGAGTAATTATGGAAGACATAAGCACCACTGTAAGTGGTATAAAAAATTGAATAATAACAATTATAATACATGGAGCACTCGTTTGTAGTTTTATCTGCTAGGACAAGATTTATGGAGTATTGTTGGAGGAAACGAGACTCAACTTCCAACATTAGAAGAGTTAAGGAAGTGGAAAATTAGAGCAGGTAAAGCCATGTATGTGTTATCGATGACGGTAGAAGATGACATACTTCAGCAAATAAAGGTTGCAAAGACACCGAAGGATGCATGGGACACTCTCGCCTAGTTGTATGCACGCACCAACGACGCCAAGCTCCAGCACTCAGAGAACGAGTTATTGTCGATCTCGCAGCGCAACATGACTGTAAGTGAATATTTTACTAAAGTTAAATCTTTATGCCAAGAAATTTCTAAGTTAGATCCTCCTAATGCTATAACTGAAACAAGAATGAGGAGAATTATTGTACATGGGTTACGCCCATAATTTCTTGGTATTGTTACGACTACTCGAGGTTGGGCAAAGGAACCAACCTTGACAGAGTTAGAAAATATCTTAGCCAATCAAGAAGCTTTAGATAAACAAATGTCTAAAGTTTTTATTAAAGAAGAAGACAAAGCCCTTTTCACCAATAAAGGAGGAAAAGGGAAAGTCACGAGAAGTAACATGACGGAGGAAAGCTCGAGAGGTCGAGGAGGTTGGCGAGGCCGCCAACGAAGAGGGAGCTTCAAGCAAGGGGGAGCTCGTCAAGGCCAAGATACAAGTCGTAACAATAAACAAAATACTCAGAAAGAAGACAGGTGCTATAATTGCGGAAGGAAGGGTCATTTCGCTCGAGACTACTGGAGGCCACAACGCATGGAAGGAAATACTGCCACGTCGACGCAGCAGGATAGGATTTCCATGGATCATTTGTAGTAATGGAAAATCCTAAAGAAATAAGCAAGAAAAGTGGTGAAATATCAAAGATGGAAATGGAACTCACGACTGTAGGAGAAAATCAAATCAACTATAAAGATGATTGGATCGTTGATTCTGGCTACTCCAATCATATGACAGGTGAAAAAAAGAAATTGATGGAGACATCAGAGTATAAAGGAGAGCAAGTGGTGGTAACTGCCAATAATTCAAAATTGCAGATAACACATATTGGCAGTACCATCGTTGTTCCTCGTTATAGTCAGCGGCCAGTGCAACTGCAAAATGTCTACCATGTGGAAGGTATGTCGAAGAATCTCCTATCTATATCTCAAATGGCGTCAACAAGAAACTTTGTATTGTTCGGACCAAATGACGTCAAGATATACAAGGAGTTAAAAATTATCGGTCGACCCATGATGGAAGGAAAAAGAGTGGAGTCTGTCTATGTAATGTCAGCAGAAATAACATACGTAGAAAAGACAAGGAAAAATGAGACGGTTGATTTATGGCATGCAAGATTAGGACATGTAAGCTATAGAAAGCTAAAGGAGATAATGAAAAAATCAATGGTTAGAGGGCTTCCGAATCTAGATGTCCGAGATGATATTGTATTTGCAGGATGTCAGTATGGCAAAGCACATCAATTACCCTACAAAGAGTAAGAGTTTCAAGCTAAAGCACCCCTGGAGTTAATACACTCTGATGTATTTGGGCCAGTAAAGCAGTCGTCTGTCAGCCAATTCAGGTACATGGTTACCTTATTGATGATTTTTCTATATATGTGTGGGTTGATTTTATGAGTGAAAAGTCAGAGACACTGAGTAAGTTTGTTGAGTTCAAAGTGAAAGTAGAAAAGGAGATAAGGCGAAGGATACATTGCCTTCGCACAGATAATGGTGGAGAGTACACTTCAAAAGAATTCGAACAATATTTGCAACAACATAAGATCAGGAGGCAACTGACTTGTCCAGGTACTCCACAACAAAATGGAGTAGCAGAAAGAAAGAATCGTCACCTGGCAGAGATATGCAGAAGTATGCTACATGCAAAGAATGTACCAGCAAGGTTTTGGGCCGAAGGTATGAAGACGGCAGCATACGTGATCAACAGGTTACCTCAAGCAAAATTGGGGACCTCATTGTATGAAAAGCTTCGAAAGGTCAAACCCTCAGTAGGGTACTTTAAAGTGTTTGGATGTGTGTGCTACGTATTTGTACTAGATCACCTACATAGCAAATTTGATAAAAAGGCAATACGTTGTATATTTGTCGGATATGACAGCCGTCGTAAAGGATGGAAGTGTTGTGACTCGACTATAGGAAGATGTTACATAAGCAGGAATGTTGTCTTTGATGAGGCGTCTTCTTGGTGGTCACCACAAGCTGTATTATTACCAGATTCAAAGGAAATAGAAGAGCAGCTACAACAACAATTAGAAGAATCTATAGAGGTTGATAAGACTCAACCAATTGAAGAATCTAGAATTGATACTACGCAACCAAGTGAGGAAGAATCCATGGAGATGAGTTTGTCAGGAGAGAAAAGCCCATGGCAAATAGGAATCCATCATTCAACTCTAGAAGAAATAAGGCCAAGTCAGATAGAGGACTTTGAAAAAGATGTTCAATAGCCATCGCCTCAACCACGAAGGTCAACTAGATAAAGAAAGCCGAATCCAAAGTATGCAAATGCAGCAATAATAGAGGAAATTGGTCTGAAAGAGCCGACAAGTTATAAAGAAGCGTCACAAAGCAAGGAATGAAAACAGGTAATGAATGAGGAAATTCAAGCATTAAAACAAAATGAAACTTGGGATTTGGTGCCGAAGCTTGAAGGAGTAACACCCATCTCATGTAAATGGATCTATAAGAAAAAGACTCGACTAGATGGAACAGTTGAGAGATACAAGGCACGACTAGTGGCTCGTGGTTTTTCACAGAAATATGGGTTAGATTATGAGGAGACGTTTAGTCCAGTGGCAAAGATTACAACCGTTCGTGTGCTCCTAGCACTTGCCCCAAAGAAGTCTTGGAGACTCTGGTAGATAGACGTAAAGAACGCCTTCCTACATGGAGAGTTAGACGGAGTAATTTATATGGAACAACTTGAAGGTTTTAAGAGTAAAGATTATCCAAACTACGTTTGCAAGTTGAAGAAGGCATTGTATGGTCTAAAGCAAGCACTACGAGCATGGTATGGTAAGATTGGAGAGTTCCCTGTTCAGAACGACTATAAGATGGCTCCTGCAGGCTTAAGCTTATTCGTGAAGACACGAGGTAATAAGTTGGCCAATAGTCTTGGTATATGTGGATGATTTAATCATCACAGGAGATGATGAAGAAGAGATAAGACAAATTCGAGAAAATCTCTCGGTTCGTTTCCAGATGAAAGAATTAGGTGAGTTGAAACACTTTCTTGGTTTAGAGGTGGAGTGCACAAAAGATGGATTGTTTTTATACTAGTAGAAATATGCACAAGATCTTCTAGAAAGATTTGGTATGTTAGATTGCAAGCCAATATCAACGCCAATGGAGGTAAATGCCAAACTTCGAGCTACGGAAGATAACACGATGTACAGACAGCTCGTGGGCAGTCTTATCTATCTCACACTGACACGATAAGACATCGCATTCTCAGTTGGAGTTGTTAGCTGATATATGCAAAATCCAAAGAAGCCTCACTTGGAAGCAGTACGGAGAATCTTAAGGTATGTCAAGAATACTATTGACCATGGTCTCTTATATAAGAGAGATAGTACGTGTCAGGTTAAAGGGTACTGCGACGCCGACTATGCTGAAGATTGTGACACAAAACGATCAACAAACGAATACATATTCAATATTGGCTCAGGAGCAATCTCTTGGTGTAGTAAGAGACAACCAACGGTATCCTTATCAAGTACAGAAGCCGAGTATAGAGTCGCAGCAATAGTAGCACAAGAATGCACATGGCTCATACAGTTATTAAAAGATCTAAATCAACCAACAGACTACTCGGTGGAGCTATTCTGTGATAATCAGTCAGCAATACGACTAGCGGAGAATCCAGTATTCCATGCACGGACAAAACATGTGGAGGTACATTATCATTATATTCGAGAAAAAGTTCTCAAAGGCGATATAAAAATGAAATACATTAAAACAAAAGACCAAGTTGTAGATATATTCACAAAGGGTCTCAGCGGAACAAAACATAAAGAGTTTTGCGAGCAGCTTGGGATAATCTCAAGAAAAACTTTGAGGAGAAATTAGTTGGCGAGGGGGAGTGTTAGGAATCACCAACTAATTTTAGAGATTTGTAGAAAATTCTAGATTTAGAAAACTCTAGATTTGTAAAAAAAATAAAAAATAAAAAATTCTGGAAAAATCGTGCAAGCGGGCAACTTGAGAAATCTAGAATTTTCTTGCAACAAGGTCGGTGATGAATGCCTATAAATAGGCAATAGCACCATTTGTTGTAGCACCACCAAATAAAAAGAGAGAAGTGAGTCCTAAGTGTAGTGTGCCTAAGTTTCGTTCTTCTATCTTCTGATTTTGTTCACCTTCGATGTTTTGAGTTTTGTATTGGAGTCTTTTTATTAATAAAATTATCGTTCCCTTTTTAACATTTCTCTGTTCTTATTTGCTTATTGGAACATATAAAAGTTATGTTCTTGAGTCTAACTTTTAAATTTATGTAAGCTTTTATGTCAGTTTTGTTCTGCTCTTGCTTATTTGGAAGCATTTTACATTGAATACTAATGCACCTTGCCACCTAACTACAGTATGGAATAAAGATCTTTGTTATAATATCATTCAAGGATACATGTTACATTGAGATCTTGCCACATTCTCAAAAGTATGAATGAGGTAAGGTTACAAGAGCGATTTTCCGATCCCCTTTTTATAATTTTGTTCTTCCAAGTGATTTATAACAAAAGGAAAGCCAAAATTTCAGTCGATCCTCTTTCCTAGTCTCATGCCAACAAGGATTCTGTTTGATAATAGATGCTTTACATGCGGTTAATTTCTTGAGCTCTTGGGCAGAGGTGCACTATAATTCAATATATCCTAAAGGAGGTAAAACATTATGGGACTGAATATGTATCTAATTAGGTTTGAAATGAATGAGATACTTGCCTCATGGCATATCATAAGCATGAAATCTGTGTTCTCTCATTTGATGAGCTTTGCATATGTTGCTATAATCGAACATAGTTCCAAACTTTCGATTTGTTTCTCCATAAAGAGCATGAATACTTTCCAGTTTGTAGGTTCTTACTGTTATCATCTCATTTGTTCTCCAGAGCTACGTCTGATGGATACTAGGAAGAAGAAGAAATGGTGGATGCTTGGAAGCTAAAGCCAGGGATATCTAGTGGCAAATCTAGCATTGAAAAGCTTTCGTTTTGAATTTGAGTGCCTTTGGTGCTTCTGGTACATTACCTTCCCATTCTTTTGTGCATATGAAATCTCCTGTACCCTCTATTTGTACATAATCGGTCTGTTTTTGATCAATTTCTAAATTCTCCTTCTCTTCTGGATGTATTTAGCTTGGTAGTGTATGCCTATAGATGGTACAGTTGTTAGAGTGGAACTATGGTTATCATAAGCATATGCTAGAACAGTAGTAAAGAAGCAACTATAAAGATTCTATCTAAGCAATAAAGCTTTAATTGTTTTACGTTTATTCCTCAGAAGCTCCCCCACTACACTACACAATCAGCTTGCCATCTCTAAAAAGTCCTTTTATATTATTTCTTATATCATGAAACTAGTACATATTACAACAACATATAATAGAGTATGACTTTTGAATGGATAACATATTTTTTTAAACATGAGGATTGTGGAAGCCATGAAAAATCATACATTCATACAACACTATATATGTACATATATGTTTTTGTTTACAAACCTTGAACCTTAGAGGTACTAAGTTAGGCTTACTTCTGATTCAACAAAATTCACTCTCTAGAAATTACTAATTAAGAGTGAAACTGTAGCATCCCATCACCGATGAGAAGGGTAAAATAGTAATTTAGAGTGGTTAACGCGTGCTTAGAAACACCCTTACATGTTCATGCATAATACAACATACACATACATGTGAATAGTGAATTTTGCACATGAAAATTTCTGTACATGCATTCATGACATTTCCCGGTATATT